>PKMM01007927.1:805653-880538 GCA_002933915.1 Eutrema heterophyllum | reverse complement strand
TCTCTCTCTCTCTCTCTCTCTCTCTCTCGCGCAAGACCAACTCGTTTTTCCAAAGAAACAATGGTTATGCGTAAGAAAAGAAGAGAAGAAGATATAAGGAAACAATTAACTCCGCACGGTATCGATCGATACCACCCTGTATCGATCGATGCCCCTCGAACTGGTATCGATCGATACTCACCTAGTATCGATCGATACTACCCCGGAACATACCCGAATTAATTATTTCACCCCAATAATCAATTCTTCCGGAACGCGGGCGTTACAATTCTCCCCCACTAACATAGATTCGACCTCGAATCTTCGTTACCGTTCATCTCCCATGAACCGTTCATCTCCAATGAACCTTAATCGTCGCAACGATTACTAAAACCTTGGCCAACCCGGCCATCTCAACACTCACACGAGGTCCAAAACCAACCTCCGAGGTTTCCCACTCAGTCCCTATGCTTATGACACCGCGGCATCATATGTACTTATTGCTCAACACAAGCCAAACCCCGTCACTCAAGACACCGCAGCATCTCCGAGTTCCGAGCATCTGCCATATCCCGCAGGATATCCGCCATACCTCGCAAGGTATCAACCATACCACATCACCTTAGACACCGCAGCATCTCCGAGTTCTGGGTATCTGCCATATCCCGCAGGATATCCACCATACCTCGCAAGGTATCAACCATACCACAGCACCCAAGACACCGCAGCATCTCCGAGTTCTGGGTATCTGCCATATCCCGCAGGATATCCACCATACCTCGCAAGGTATCAACCATACCACAGCACCCAAGACACCGCAGCATCTCCGAGTTCTGGGTATCTACCATACCACTCCACTCGATACCCCATACCACTCAATTTTAGGCAATATATCCTACGTCTAGGATATACTCCTTACGAATCCATGGTATCACGTATCACTCCAGGCTATAAACCTTCCGAGTCTGGGTACATCGCCAATCACACTCTCAAGACACATAGTCATGCGAGCTATCGGCACCAGAGGAACCAGTCCTCTCAACGAGCAATAAGTCACACATCTATAAGCATCTCGACATAACTACCTCCCGTGATCCGTGTAAATCCTCGCAAGGCAACACCGGCATCACCCATATTCCGTACCCGGAATATCTACCCGTGATCCGTGTAAATCCTCGCAAGGCAACACCGGCATCACCCATATTCCGTACCCGGAATATCTACCCGTGATCCGTGTAAATCCTCGCAAGGCAACACCGACATCACCCATATTCCGTACCCAGAATATCTACCCGTGATCCGTGTAAATCCTCGCAAGGCAACACCGGCATCACCCATATTCCGTACCCGAAATATCTACCCGTGATCCGTGTAAATCATCGCAAGGCAACACCGGCATCACCCATATTCCGTACCCGGAATATCTGCCGTGCATGACCAATAACCAGGCCATCGCACATCCCTTGCGCACCCTCCAGTGTCAGCTCGCTTCAGAGAAACTTGTCAAGACAACCATGACTAGGCTAGTTCTAACACCCAACAACTCTATGCAGTAGGTCATCAATACAAACGTAATAAAACAAACAAGTACCATACGCCTGCAATCCGACCCACCACACAGAACCGCTAAGTGAAATAACCCGGTCCCGTCACTTGACTCATTTTTCCGAACAAGCTTAACTGAACACACGCAACGCTCACAACAGCAATAAGAACATCCATCTTATTACTCTCTCGCATTAACGCTTTTTACCCAAAACGTAATGCGAAACCGTGACTCCCAAAGTCACCAATAATAAGAAATACTNAAACAACACGCGCCAACACCACCAAAGACTGGTATCGATCGATACACCACTGGTATCGATCGATACTACAACGACACGCGCACAACCAACAACCGGTATCGATCGATACACCCCTGGTATCGATCGATACCCAACAAAACACAACTTTCCCGACAAGGGACTGGTATCGACCGATACACCCCTAGTATCGATCGATACTGACTCAACACGAGTCCACCGACAAGGGACGGGTATCGATCGATACTCACATGGTATCGATCGATACTCCCCTGCGAATCACAACCTACGCGAAATCTAAACCCAGAAATCGCCAACACAAGCCACAAGATTCATCAATCAAGCTTAACTAAGCATCACACAAGCTTAATTGCTAACCTTTGGTCACAACTCACCTTAGATCGGACGGATCGAGCTCTAGAAGACCTTCCGTCTCACGCCAAAACCAACGCTCCTCCAATCTCTTCTTCGAGCTTCTCACCAAGCTCAAATCCCTTTGATCTCGCAAGATCCAAGCTTCACCAAGCTTCCTTCCCTTTCTCTCTCTCTCTCTCTCTCTCTCTCTCTCTCTCTCTCTCTCGCAAGACGAACTCTCCTTTTTTCCAAAAGAAACGATCGTTATCCGTAAGAAGAGAAGAGAAGAAGATATAAGGAAACATTCCCGCACGGTATCGATCGATACCACCCTGTATCGATCGATGCCCCTCGACCTGGTATTGATCGATACTCACCTAGTATCGATCGATGCCCCTCGAACTGGTATCGATCGATACTCACCTAGTATCGATCGATACTATTCCGGAACAAACCCGAATTAATTATTTCACCCCAATAATCAATTCTTCCGGAACGCGGGCGTTACAATATTGGCCACTTTTAAAAAAATAAATAAGCTTCACATAGAGAAAATATGCAGACTTACTGTTCATCTTGCAAATCAAAATCCATAATGGCATAATCATCGTTTTTTTCTTCATCACGGATTTGTAATTCACCGACTCTTATTACGACGCCAATCACATCTATAACACAAAAGTTGAACATTACCAATAGCGTACCCATCTGACTTAGCCTATACATCAAGTTACTTAAAAATCACAATAAACACACCGATAAATTATAACTCACCAACACAAAAATTGGGATTAAGATTTCCATTGAGAATATCACCAAATTTTGCAAATTTGCAAAAAATATCATCGCTAAGGTTACGGAGGCGTATAGAAATAGTCAAACCATCAAATTTAATTTTGAACACATGATCAGTTGTTCGAATAGAACCATTGGCAATCTTGACTTTGAACCTGTATATTAAATTTCATCCGCCTTCTTCGAATTCATCATCAAAAAGACCAAGATATAAATTCCCAACAGAAGCCTGAACTTTATTACCCTGAAAAAAAAGCATAAACATATTATAGACACTTGAACAATAAGAAAATCAAACAACTACTTCAATGAATATATATAAATAAATATAAGATTTGAACGTACGTCTCTATCCACCATTATCATCATTAATTTTTCGCGACGCCCACCATCCCGCTGTCGCCACTTCCTCAGTACTTTCACCTGAATCCGACTATCCAAATCCGAATGCTGAATATCAGAGAGAGATATACAACGTGGTATGCTCATCTTTTAGATAATTAAAACGAAAGATAATAACAACAAATTTTGTCCAATAAACCGGTTGTACATAAAAGTATAACCAAGAACCATGCATATTTATATACATACACACCCAAAGATAAGACATATACACAACGTGACAAACACTTATCTTGACCATACATTTTTTTTTGATATAACTCGACTGTACATTAAAGGCTGATTTTATCTAAATCGTCTAAAAAGTAGTTCATTTAATTTTGAACCATCAAATCAAACACTATTATCTCGAATTCATAAAAAATCTGTAAATAATCAAACCATGCCATGCAACCAATCTACTTGTTTTTACGTTTTAGAAAAAATGAACAACGATAAGAAATCAACCGAAAAATATATTTACGGCATAGCATTTACTTCCCCAGCGCAAACACCACATCGATAGGCCACACGAATCAGAAATCTTTCAATTCAAAATAAACCCAATATACAACGGTATAGACTCATCTTAATCCTACACAAAAATAAAGGATCTTTGAACAATCTCCACCCAAAAACGCACATCTACAACAAACATTTTTAGAATCCAAATTGCATCGAACAAAAGAACTAAACAACAATAAACAAATGACAGATCGGAAGCCAAAAATAAAAGAAACTAAATTGATAGCAGTCAACAGGAAACATCGCTCTGATTCGACACAAAGTTGACACGATACCCACATCACGAAAAGACAGCTCAATATTACACAAAACAATGCAACCACTACTTAGACAAAAACAATAGATATATTGGGTAAACGAAACATATATGCAAATTATATACGGACAACGCTGATTTATGAGTTTTTTAGGCTCGCACAATTAACCCAATGTGCACAATACCACAATCATAACGGTATGTCGTTGTAGCACATCATAGCATTTAAGTAAGAGATGTATTTGTATTATGAGTTGATGATTTACAAGAGGGATTTCACCCCTTTATATAGGAATACAAAAGCAACACCTACACATTTTATATTGTTTATTAGCTTGCATAATTAAAGGAAAAGAAGAGTGATAATATTGTAGCATGATGATGTCCAACACTCTTGTTCTTTATCGGTGGCCATAGGTGAATGAGTTGGTTTCAAAGTGGAAAAGTTGGCTTGAAAATGAAAAGGTGTCAGATTTGGATCCAATCGGATAAAGGCCTTCCCGCGCCCAGATTATTCTGAAAGTTTTACACGAGATAGATAATTGAATTAGCTTCGCGTGAGCGTTGGATTCGTGTCATTCGGGGCTGTGGTTCAGGAGGTATGATCGATTTACTGAAGATATGTCAAGCAGATCCAACAACCGATCTGTTCTTATTTTTGCTCCACTCGCTTCTCCTTTGATCCTCCTTTAAACTCCATACATTTCCTTTGATCCAAAATTCTAACAAACACCTGAAAAAGGCTCCAGCAAGCCAAAAACAACACAAAAACACCCTAGGATGTCTACCAAAATATGAGACTCAATTTGGGACCTAAATGTGTTAAAAATACAAATGAAAATAAGAAGAAACACAAGAAAACAAAGGAAAATATGAGACTCAAATTTGATAAAATATACGAATATCAACTCCCCCGGACTTGCCATTTGCTTGTTCTCAAGCGAACAAAACATAGTAAATCAAGGAGAGGTTTGAAAAATGGGAACTCATAGCCAAAAGACTTAGCGAAAAACTTGACACAAAATCTTTAAGCAATGTTAGAATGTTGCAAAGACATATCAAAATTGACTCTTACTCTTCTAGGCTTATCTCAACTCCAAATCTTTTTCTCTTAAACATCAAATCCAAGCTTTTGCTAACTGTCATTTCCATCAACTCCTCACATTCAAATTTTATTTTTCAAGTGTAGTCTCACAAATGGGGGATTGATCCAATCCAATCGGTTTTAAAAAAAGAGAATTTTAAAATTCAAACAAGAAACTTCTTTTGGTAGCTTACTCTCAAGGAAAATGATTGCCAACACTAATAAAAGCAAGAGAGAATGAGAACAATTAACACATACAAAGTTTTTGCTTCCATGTTCTACCCAATCCCAAGCTTCAAATTTTTTCATTCTACCAAAGTGTTTCCTTCGTTCCCAAGTAAAACTAAAGTTTTCTTGTGATCAACTCTTTTCCATTTCAAATCCCTAAGAGAAATTTTCTTTTTGTTCATTAGCTCTTTTTTAATATTATTATTTTTATTTAATTTTTTTTTTTTAGGTGAAGTCATTATCGTTTTCAAGCCTTCTCTAGGATAAACCATGATTTTTTTTTTCTTTTCTTTTCCATTTCACTTCCCTTTTTTGGATTTTCTTGTTCCCAATACTAAAACTTTTTGTACCAATCTCAAATCACCCTCCTAATGCTAGCCTTCTCTAGAACAATCAAGTCTAGCCTATGGAAACTTATACTTTGTCGTTCTCGATTCTCACAAGATTTTACAAATGTAGCAATATCAAGAAAATGCCTCACTCAAGAATTAACAAGGGTGAAAGGAACGACTTGGTTTAAAGGGTATGTAAACCATTATAAATGTGGGAATGGCCACTCGGGTTAACAAGAGTGGTAAAAATTATGCAAAAGATAACCCGAGTGTTTATGAAATACCATGATTTAGTATCAAAAACCCATAAGTGAGAGAATTGCAAATCGATTAAAGTCCATTAAAGTTGGCTTGAAAGTGAAAAGCTATCGGATTTGGATCCAATCGGATGAAGGCCTTACCACGCCCATATTATTCTGAAATCCTTACACGAGATAGATAATTGAATTAGCTTCGCGTGAGCGTTGGATTCGTGTCATTCGGGGCTGGGGTTCAGGAGGTATGATCGATTTACTGAAGATATGTCAAGCAGATCCAACAACCGATCTGTTCTTATTTTTGCTCCACTCGCTTCTCCTTTGATCCTCCTTTAAACTCCATACATTTCTTTTGATCCAAACTTCTAACAAACACCTGAAAAAGGCTTCATCAAGCCAAAAAACAACACAAGAACACCCTAGGATGTCTACCAAAATATGGGACTCAATTTGGGACCTAAATGTGTTAAAAATACAAATGAAAATAAGAAGAAACACAAGAAAACAAAGAAAAATATGAGACTCAAATGTGATAAAATATACGAATATCAAACGCACGAAGATATGTATACAGTTCACGAAACATACGAATACACAAAAAGCAAATATAAAGAGTTTGTCAAAATATCAAAACCAAACCTCCATAATAAAATAAAATGAAATAAAAATATAAAGTAAACAATAAACCACCGAGGGTTTTAAAAGATATAAAAAAACAAAAAATAGAAAGATAAGTCTTACAAAACCCAACGAAAATAAAAAATGTGCTCAAAAGAGATTCTCAGCATTGATAGCCTACGACGCCGAACCCCTTTTCTTTTTGGTGACCGAGGCTTGTGGTGGAGTAGAACTTGCACCAAGATCATCACTTTGTCTTTTAGAGGTAAGAGTAGGTTTCGAGACCGGCGAAACATCAGTATTTCCATCAGAGCTTGATATTGTAATTGGGGGCTGCAAACAAAAATGAAAACCGTCAAAACATGATATAAACTTGCAAGGAAACAACCAAAACAAATAAAATTTTGAACCCAGAACTGTGAGTAGACATGATCCTGGAATTGCTCAATCATATGACCATATGTTGTAAACTTGTCAACAGAATATGATGTCTTAATCTTCTTAACATTATCATCCAAAACCGTAATCTTGAAAAGCATATCTGATTAAGTGAGTTTTTTAGGCTCGCACAATTACCTATTATGTACAATACCGCAATCATAACAGTATGTCGCTGTAGCACTTTAGGATCGAATCCACATGGAATAAAGTTTACACACCAAAGATACGAGAAACAAACTAAGCTAGAGCAAAAACATTTTTATGTTTTATATAAAAAGAAAAAAGAAAGAAATCGAAATGCAAGAAAGAAAATAAAACACAAAGAGAAAGCGTTGGATCATGGCTTAAACTATCAAAGAGATGATTAATTATACAATGAATGATTTGGAAGCATTAAACACTATTTTAGAACATGGAACACAAACATAAGACTAATCCACTCTCGTGGTATCAATCTCTTCATCGATGACCCGATTATCCTAAACTCTCGTTTGCAATCAAAAATAATCGATGAGCATTAATCACAAGTCCATTTAGTTCACTAAACACACCAAACTTCAATGGCCAATTGCGCATGATATGTAAAGCTCACAAAAGGTTCGGTTCAAGCAATTCATCTAACTTCTTTCGGGTGTGAAATGCCTAAGTTCAAGAATCGAATGAACAAACCTAATCTAGCACTAACACCGTTTACTCGAATCTATCCCAAATGCATGGGATGAGACCAAAAAATCCTAGGGTGTAGCTCTAGTTCGGTTTGTCACGCAAAACTAGAACTACCTAATCTAGGTCCAGTTCTAAACTTTGGTTTATCATGTCAAATCTAGCATTAAGAACCAACCTAAGAACCTAAGTGAAAAAATTATCCAAAATCATCATAAATCACCATCATCTAACCATCAAGACAATTTACTAATGATGCATAAACATTCAATGCACATTCATTCTTTGGCAAGGAACACACAAATAGCTTAACTCACTCTCATGATGCTAAACCTTATATTGTAATTTGAATTAGCTAATCTTCCAATTGCAACCAAATTACCAACAAACATAAAACGTAAGTCCTTTTAAGCAGTATTTGTAGAGCATATACTCTTGGGTGGCACTTTACAAAATCAGGAAGATATATGGTTAAGTTAGGATATCAAATTGAACAAGAATACCCAAATAACGAGTCTAATATACTCTATGGTCCGGGTGTGAAACCATTACAAGCATATACATGGAAGCTAAAATGTTCTCCTAAAATAAGACATTTTATTTGGCAAGCTATATCGGGATGTCTTTCGGTTTCGGCAAGTTTGCGAGGTAGATGAATTAATTGTGATACACAATGCGCACGGTGTAAAGCGGAAGAGGAAACAGTCAATCATGTTCTTTTTGAATGTCCTCCGGCTTTACAAATGTGGGCATTTTCTCAGATACCAACGACCCCGGGTGTTTTTCCAATGTCATCGGATTTTTCCAATTTTGATTATCTTTTTTGGAGACTTCCAAAAGACAATCAGAATATGAGCTTTCTATGGATTGTGTGGTATATTTGGAAAGCGAGAAATGATAAGGTTTTCTCGAATGTGGACAGAGATCCACAAGAGATACTTAGGATTGCCGAAATTGAGGCAACAATTTGGGAATCAGCACAAAGTAGTGATCAAACCACGGTTCCCCAACATATTGTCAATACTCTGGTGATCTCTCATTATGAAGGATGGTGGTGTTATATTGATGGCTCTTTTTTTATTTCTATCAATAATAATATTAAAATTCGAAAACTTTTTTAACTTTTAATGTTGATATAGACCAATAAAATCAATTGTTGAAAATCTTATGTGGATATCCTTAGATGCATATCTTATATATTAATTGAGGAGTCATTTTAGAAGTTAACATTAAATTTGTAGTTTATTACATATAATACCATTACAAATAAAAAGATATAATTGCAATAGGAAATGATATAAGTGCCTTTCAATATTATTGTACAGAATATGGAAAGTATTGTTTTCCATTCAAAAGTGTATTTAGTTTCTTAGTTATTATGATATTAAAAATATTATTTTATTTTAAATAATTTAAAGAAAAAAAAAATTTTGTAGTTCTTTGCGAATTAACTCAAATTTTTTTAATCCATTACAGAACGGGTCAGCCCGCCACATGACGGGTTAAAACTAATTTTCAAATGCCCATAAAAGCTTTATACTCAATTTACAAATAATATGATTTTTTCTTTGAAAATTAACTATAATTTGTTATATTTTTATTTGTGTATATATCAAAACTAACATTTGAAAAATATTTTACTATTTTTATAAAGAGTAGGACACGAGAAAATTGTTTATAAGAATTTGTGGACCGTATACAAAACCAACAATCATTAAACGGTGCAAAGTAGAGTTGGTGTTTTCAAGATTGTAGTTCTTTGCAGGTTATCCCGAATAATATTTTAATCAACTGCAAAATGGGTTAAGTAGGGATATTAGCCCGTTTTGACACATCTATCTATAATCATTAGTTATAAATATTATAGAATGCATTAACCAAAAGTGATGATCTAATTTCAAATAAATAAAAATTTCATTACCTAATTCCTATTCTATACATATCTAAGTTATAATATGTGTTGATATGTATATTAACATCACATTATTTGCATAACCCAAATTTACTGATAACGAAACTAATTCAAATTTTTATTCAACGAATGTAAATTTTGGTTGTGATGTTAATATATACGTATTTATATACATACCAACCAATTTAAACTTAATCAAAAGTATAAAAAAAAACTTTTATTAGGTTTTAGTTGTGGATTAAAGTCAAAATATGTGTTAATGGCGATTTTGAAAGCACTAAATTTATAATTATGTACCGATGGTTATATTCTCAGGATTTAATCCTGGTAAAAAAACATGATATGTACTATAATCATGTAACTAAAGCTAAACGTATATAAATTTATTTATTACTTCAGTTACCACTATGTTTCCAAAACCGAACCTAAAACTCGTATGAGTCTGTCTGAAGATTACTATTATTTTGTCCCTTATTTTGTTATACTTTGGTTTTGGAGTCCACAATTTTTATTTTTAATTACTATATAGGATTTTGTTTGGTTGTCAGCGGGTAAAAGGTCCCATGAAAGTATCTTTATAATAATACTACTTAAACTGAAATATATATTAAAAAAAAACAAAGGACAAAAATAAAGAAAAACAAAAAAACCAATCCCGAAAGAAGACATAAAAGAACCCAAACCTAATTTGCCGCTTCCACGAATTAAGCTCCCTCCGTCTCTCGTCGTCTCTCGTCTCCTCGCCGCCATCTGCCTATACGGGTAAAGTTTCCTTCTTTTTCCTTGTCTCGTTTCCACCATTGGCTTGATTCGTTGGTGGATCTATAATTTCACTGCTCTCTCGTATGATCGATGCTCATCCTCAGGAAGCTCCTCCTACTCTGTCATTGTTTTGGTTTAATTTCTTTCTGTGGAAGCTCAAAAATTCTGCTTTCGGATGCCTGATCTGTCGTGGGTTCTACGAATTTCTTCTTTCTGACTGGTAAATTAAAGTTTCCCAGATATCAGCTTCGTGCATACACCTTCCCTATGAACCTGAATTGCTTGTTTGAATTTTGTTTTGGTGGCTTCTGTCTCTGGTCATGCGGATGCCTGTTCTATTCTGATTTTCTTCTTTCTGACTGGTAAAAAGTTGTTGATATTTTTTTGTACCTATCGTCTTTGCAGGATGGCAGATCGATTGACGCGGATTGCTATTGTGAATAATGATCGGTGCAAGCCCAAGAAATGCCGCCAGGAGTGCAAGAAGAGCTGTCCTGTTGTCAAGACGGGTACTTTTCCCTCGTTTCCATTCGCTGGCTAACCTCTTTTACTGTGTGGTGTTACATTCTCTCTATGAAACTAGTGCCTAACACGATTTGTTATGGTTTCTCTCTCGCTAGGGAGACTTTGTATCGAGGTGACTCCTACTTCTAAGACTGCTTTCTTATCAGAGGAGCTCTGTATAGGATGTGGCATCTGCGTGAAGGTACGTATTCAAGTTAGACGACAACATTCGAGTTGGACACATTAATTGAGATTCGTTGGTACACAATCGCAGAAGTGCCCGTTTGGAGCCATTCAGATTGTCAATCTTCCCAAGGACTTAGAGAAAGATACAATCCACCGCTATAGGGAAAACTCCTTCAAATTGCACAGGTCAGCTTATCAATTTTTGTATTGCCTTGTTGATTCTGTTTGACAATCACTCTGAGAAATTATATGTCTCCATCTGCAGGCTTCCAGTTCCAAGGCCAGGCCAAGTCCTAGGTTTGGTTGGAACAAACGGTATTGGGAAATCTACGGCTCTCAAAATCTTGGCTAATAAACTCAAACCAAATCTTGGCAGATACAAGGTAATTGTAGCCTCTCTGAATATGCATCTCTTGTGTAACTGATACATGACATTGTTCTACTACCTACCATGTTGGGCAGAATCCTCCGGACTGGCAGGAAATTTTGAATCACTTCCGCGGCTCAGAACTTCAAAGCTATTTCACCCGACTTGTAGAAGAGGATCTAACTGTAGGGTGAAAACTGATCCTGATAATATTTGTTCCTACGGAAGCAGTTCATTAAAGCAGAGTCTAATGCCTCCTCTTATATGACAGGCCGTTATAAAGCCACAACATGTAGACCAAATAAAAAAAGTTGCTCGAGGTAAGATTGGGAAGACACTTGAGAAGCTGGACGAGAGAGGAATGATGGAGGAGATTTGTGCTGATATGGAGTTGACCAAGATCCTGGAGCGTGAAGTAACAGACGTATCTGGTGGAGAGCTGCAGAGGTTTGCGATTGCTGCAGTTTTCCTGAAGAAGGCAGTGATATACATGTTTGATGAGCCATCCAGTTACCTTGATGTGAGGCAAAGACTCAAAGCTGCTCAAGTTATACGCTCGCTCCTCAGGCCTGACAGGTTTGATTTAATCATCTTCTCATCTCTCTCTGTTGTTCTTGAACATAATATGTGCTGCTTACATATGGCTTTGGATTTTGTTGCAGCTACGTTATTGTGGTGGAGCATGACCTCAGCGTCCTTGACTATTTGTCAGATTTTGTTTGCTGTTTGTATGGCAAACCGACAGCATATGGTGTGGTGACTCTCCCCTTTTCTGTCAGAGAAGGAATCAACGTGTTCTTGGCTGGGTTTATCCCCACAGAAAACTTGCGTTTCAGGGATGAATCTCTGACCTTCAAGGTATAGCTTTTTTTTTCCTAGCCGTCCTCCCACTAGAGAAGCGGTGGATGTTTTGTGACTGATTTGTTAATTGTTGTTTCTTTCCAAGGTATCTGATACTCCACTGGAGAGTGATGGGGAAGTGAAGTCCTATGCAAGATACAAATACCCAAACATGAGTAAGACAGTTGGGGATTTCAAGCTGGAAGTGATGGGAGGGGAGTTCACAGACTCTCAGATTATCGTAATGCTCGGGGAGAATGCTACAGGGAAAACGACCTTCATCCGGATGCTGGTAGATGATTTCTCCTCTTCCTCTGCTCTCCCTTTGGTTAGACTTTGAAGGAATGAAACTTAAAGTTGTATCCTACCTAATGTTTTGGCAGGCAGGCGCATTCCCAGATGAAAAGGGGATCCCAGTGTTTAATGTGTCATACAAACCACAAGGGATTGATTCGAAGCGCGCGTGTACGGTGAGACAGTTGCTGCATGACAGGATCCGTGATGCGTATGTGCATCCACAGTTTGCGTCGGATGTAGTGAGACCGCTCCAGATTGAGGAGCTGTTGGATCAACAGATATGCGACCTCTCAGGTGGAGAGAAGCAGAGGGTTGCCATAACTCTATGCCTTGGGAAGCCTGCAGACATCTATCTGATTGACGAGCCAAGTGCGCATCTGGACTCACAGCAGCGGATCACAGCTTCAAAAGTGATCAAGCGGTTCATCCTACACGCAAAGAAAACCGCATTTATCGTGGAGCATGATTTCATAATGGCGACCTATCTGGCGGACCGAGTCATTGTGTACCAAGGCCAGCCAGCCGTCAAGTGCGTTGCTAATTCTCCGCAGTCGCTGCTCAGCGGAATGAATCTCTTTTTATCGGTAATTAGATATTCTAACACTCTTTTTGTGTCTTAATAATATGAATGAGTAGTGGTCCTCTACATAATAAACATGTTGTCCCCTTGCATTTGCAGCACCTGAACATCACATTCAGACGGGATCCGACTAACTTCAGGCCAAGGATCAACAAATCAGAGTCACTCAAGGACAGAGAGCAAAAGGCTGCAGGCTCATACTACTTCTTAGACGATTGATTTATGGGTAAAAATTAAAGAGACAAGAAGCTTATTTACATGCCAGATCGAGTATCAATAATTAAGATCAAATGTTTTTTGGGTAGATAAAGACTACCTTTTTTTGTTGTTGTTTTCATTGATTTAAATACAAGACAATTACAAAGAAGTGGAATCACGATTCCTAGCAATAAGGGAATTGGAAAAGTGGGATGATAAGTTCCTAAATATTAGCAAGACTCATTCTCCCATTGTAAACTACCAACTCAATTAAAAGAAATATTTAAAAGAAACAATTTGATGCTCTCCAGTTTGGTGTATCTCCGACTCCGGTTCGTTTGTCTAATGTCTGCCCAATTGTTGTCTCATCACTGTAGTTACACATCCTTTTGATCAGTGTTTGAATCTCAATATGCAACTGCCAAAAAGAGAAACTTTTGTTGCTTTTGTGTATTGCGGGGAAATGGCCAAATTCGTGCCACAACTGGTATTGATTAGTACCTGAACAATTTTGGTGTGCGAACTCATACCTAAATTCTTAAATATTTGAATTTTCATACATGTATTTTTTTTTCCGCCCGAAACATACATTGACCCGATTTCCGTTAGTCAACCCCGTTAAACTGTTAACGGTAAATCCGAATTGACACTATAAATACGTCGTTTTGATGGTTTAAAAAATAAATAAATAAATAACACTCATTATGGGACATATACGGTTGAACCCACACCCTCAATGTCCATGTGCTTGCACTCTACCAACTGAACTGACAGGATTTGTTGTCGTAAATGTCAAATAGATTTATATAGATGTATTTTGGTAATATGAATATCAAATATAGTTTACATAGAAATTACACATTCTTCTTCTTTATGTTTTTTTTCTCAGAAAAATTTGGGATTGTTTTCATCGCTCTGAGTATTCTTATCCAAAAGAGCAAAACCAACAAACTCTTAATCACGCTAATCAAGAGGATTAGACCGGGAGGATTAGAAAGCTTGAAGGAGTTCTTCGCTATGGTGATTCGATCGGTATATGCGATAATTCACATAAGAAAATAAAAACTTCGGCTGACGGGATAAAACCCCAGAACCCAAAAACTCGAATTGAAAAGACAAAAAGCGAATTTTTTTTTTTTTTTTTTTTTAATGAATGTAAAATTTATTCAACCCACAAAACGTTTTTACAACTAATGTTACATCATTCTGAATTTAGAAAATATTTAGATATTAGATAAAGGTAATCTAGATCCTAGTTGCAAACCAAAGTTCTAGACATCCGTTATATTTATGGTATCCCGAGGCTCGCATCGATAAGAACTTGTTTCGCACTTCCTTATCAATGTATTTGAGAAGTCTTTGGCCCGATATTGCTTTTTCTCCATGTCTTCGACTGTTTCGTTCTCTCCAGATTCTATAGATTGCAATTTGGAAAGTGATTGCCAGCCAAGTGAAGAAGGCAAATTTGGGAGTGTGGTTGGTGAACCAGACCCCTTTATGCCAATTCACTAAGACATGGCTTTGTCGAATGGATATCCACGTTTTCTGGGCATTGAAAGTCATCTTGTATTTGTCATTTGTTGATTTCCAAAGTGGTATATCTTCCCTCTCTTTGTTACTGTTCCTTTCTTCTTCTTCCAATATCTCCTCGATTGACTTCAATATATCGACCCTGTGATTTCTTTTTCTTCGCCGGTACCACGTGTCTGCTACCGTAGCCGTCAATGGTAAGCCCATGTCAATAACCCCTCTATCCCCCGTTTTGTCAGTATGCAACCCAAAGATGACCAAGTTTCATACCAGAAATTTGTTGTTTTACCATTTCCGAGAACCTTCTTGAAGAAATCCTTTGCAAGATCTCTATACTTTAGAATCTTTTTCCACATCCAAGACCCCTTGTTTGAAGAGATTTTTGCCGACCAGAATAAGTCTTTCTTTAGTACATTTTGCTGAATCCATTTAACCCAAAGCGATGATCTTGTGGATAGCACTCTCCATATTAGTTTGAGACAGCAAACAACATTGTATTCTTTCAATAGTCTTATTCCCAATCCCCCTTCTTCTTTGCGCTTGCACACACTAGACCAAGCGATTTTTGCCTTTCTTGGGTTTAGTTCCGGGCCCGACCACAAGAAAGCGGAGCATAGCTTCTCTATTTCTCGGATGCACTCACAAGGTAGACGGTAAGCAGATAACCAAAAGTTGGTGATGCTCATCAAAACAGACTTTATTAGTTGTAGGCATCCTGCAAAAGACAAGTAACGAGCAGTCCATGTACCGATTCTGTTTCTTATTATCTCTATCATTGGAGCATAGTCTTCCGATGAAATTCGTTTCGTTAATAGGGGTAATCCTAAATAACGAACCGGTAACTGACCAGATTCGAAAGCGAAATTCCTCTCAATATCCTCTCAAACAATCTGAGGTATTCCAGCTAGGTACATTTTTGATTTTGCCATGCTTATCTTTAAACCCGAAATTTCTCCAAAATTATCAAACATTTTGACAATACCTTTGATTGAGCGAAGCTTTCCATCTGATAGCACCATAAGGTCATCAGCAAAACTCAAGTGAGTTAGTCCCATATTCTTACACCGTGGATGATAACCAAATTCTCTGGAGGTAGCTGCCTTATCCAGAATCTTCGAGAGGACATCCATAGTTATAACGAAGAGGTATGGTGACAACGAGCAGCCTTGACGTAGGCCTCTATCACTCTTGAAAAACCCAGCAAGCTCACCATTAACCTGAATTGAGAACGACGCCGTTGTAATGCACAAAGTTATCCAATGTATGAATTGTTGAGGAAAATTCAACGCCTTTAGAGTATTTATCAAAAAGGACCATTGGACTGAGTCGAAGGCTTTTAAAATGTCAATCTTAATTGCACATCAACCCAAGATACCTTCCTTGTGATAGTCCCGAACAAGTTCAGTAGCAAGTAGGACGTTCTCTATGAGTAATCTGTCCGCCACGAATGCAGACTGATTCGCAGAGACGAATTTTGGTATTTCCTTCAACCGATTCGCTAGGATCTTTGAGATGACTTTGTAAATCACGTTACAACATGAAATGATCTGTAGTCTTTCATCTCTCTAGCACCCTCTTTTTTCGGGATGAGAGCTAGAATCGTTGTGTTGATTCCCTTTGGTAAGACCCCTTCACAAAGAAAGACTGGATCGCTATTGTGAATTCCTTTCCGATAATGTGCCAAACCGATTTGAAGAACTCTGTCGTGTACCCATCAGGACCTGGGGACTTGTCTTTTGGCATTTTAAATAGTACCTCTCGGACCTCCTCTTCTAGAACCCTCTGAGTTAGAGCTCTTGCATCTGATTCCCCAACTCTGAAATCAAGTAATCTTTGAAGCTTCTCAACCGTGATACCTGTGTAATCGTCTGGAGTATGTTGTAGGAATTGTCTGAAGTGTTTCTTTGCCTCTTTTTTTTATCTCCTCCTTATTCAACCATCAGAACAAACTATTTCTCTTATTGTGTTTTGAGAATTTGGTGAGGCCACACCTCTGTGGAAAGACTTATTATTTCCATCTCCCACCTCTAATCAATGCATCTTTGATCTCTTTTTCAGAAATTTTTCCTCTAACATCAATACCAAGTCCCATCTTTCATAAGCTCTGCTTTCTTCCTCCATGGATGTTCTCGAGGGATTGGATAAATTAAATGCCTTTTTTCACATAGAGTTGTGTAAGCTTTCTTAGCCCTTTTCGAGAGATTCCCGAGTCTATCTTTCGCAAGGAGTCTGATGCTTGGCTTCAAAGATTTCAGTTTCTTTGAAAAAAGGAACAAAAAAGATGTAGAGAGGAATACTGGTTCAGTTTCGTTCCAGAATGCTTTGACCATTGGTTCGAACTCTGGCATTTCCGCAACAGCATTAACAAACTTGAAGGGCTTCTTTACTCGATCTTTCACTGTCGCTATATTGATTTTGCAGCGGAGGTGATTAGAACAACGACCTGCATCAAAGACATTATACGAGTTAGGGTATGATTGCGACCAACTGTCATTTACCAAAACCCGATCAAGCTTCTTCGAGACTAGTCCCTTCTCTCTTTTATTGCACCACGTGAATAGAGGTCCTTGAGAGGCCATATCCAAAAGAGAACAATAATTCACCGTATCTTGGAAATCCCTCATTCCACTAGTAATTGTAGCTCTTTCAGACGAATGCTCTTTAAGTTTCATAATATCATTGAAATCCCCATAAATCATCCACGGTTTATTCCTGATTATTGGGGATTTTTGATGTTCCTTCAAATCCTTCCATAGTTCCTTTCTTTCCTCCGTAAAATTTGAAGCGTAGACAAAAGAGCAGAAGAACTCTTCATCTATATCCTCTAGTTTCACCGAGCATGTTATGATTTGACCACTCTTGAAAAACGGTGTAATCCTCACCGTATCTTTTCACACAACCCAAAATTCGACCAAGTCGATTGAACTCATAATTATTTAGAACCGACCAGCCTCGAAAAATTGAGTCGCAAATTCTCTGACTTTTATTCTCCTATACCCTTGTCTCCAATATACATCCAAACTCGAACCTTCCTTCATTCACCTAGCGTCTTACTACGGAATGTTTTGTTGATTTGTTTAGACCGCGAACATTCCAGAAGAAGCCAGACATAATTATTTATTCTTGGTGTTTTTCCTTTTACCCGACACAGGTGGAGGTGCCTCCTTTTTGTGTAAGGCTAGATGGTATGAACTTCCTTTGCTTGTCTTTTTTGAAGAACGGAGAGATACCCGTGTACTCTGTTCACCAATTGAATCGTTCCTCCTCTCTTCTGCTTTTCCCATTTTGTGATTGTCCATTTGGTGAATCTCACCTTCTTCTATCTCATCTTCAATGGTCTCTTGTTCTACCACATCTGCTAGTTAAGGCGAAATTAACATACACAAAGAAGAAGAACTCGATGATAAGAGGGAAACTAGGATTTGATGATCAGAACCAAAAATAAAATAAAATCGGATTTAATTGAAAAAAAAAGAGCAAGAGGAACAAAAATATTAAAGAAGGAAACGAATATTTAAAGGAATCGATTTCAATCCTTTAGGCAAGAAGCTTCCCTAATCCAATTGATAAAAAGAAAAAAATCCCAGGAAATAAAAGGAAGTTAAATGCACATATCATCCAATAGGAATATCGAATGTACAAATTCCAGATTTTCCTGGATAAAAAAAACATAAAGAAAATGATTGTGTAACTTCTATATTAACTATACTAGGTTAAATACCCACGAATTTCAATATTATAACACTAACAAAATTATTAAGTCATCAAATAATAACGCGATCATTAAATATAATTATTTACATTTAAGTTTAAAAACCGTTAGTTACAACTTTAACATAAATAAAAAAATATTTTAGCAAGTAATATGCCATTTTATCATATAATATTTTGGGTTATTGGTGGAAAAATACATTTCCACCACATCTTTGCATTTTTTTTTTCTGCCAAAAGTTTGTTAACTAATGCCTAATGGTCTAAACAGTCTTCAAGACACATGTTGATCCTTGGATGAAACACGTAGTTTGTTTTCCTTTTGTTCAAGAATATGTATTTTCCATTCATATTACTCCATTGCAATCATTTTATTGGAATTCCCAAGACCCCTTAACCAACTTGGTACTATGCTACTTAATTATCCAAGGAACATAAGAACGATATTCACATGCTTGATGAACGAATCTATCTGCTCCTCGATTACAATTTCATGGCCTAAATTGGATTGAGAAAGAATCGAAAGAAGTAATCAAACGTTTAGTGTCTTTTGATAAGATTGGAAGGCATGCTAAATCTATGAATTAAGAAATCATTTAACTGCTTCTGATGAGTCTGATTCGAGTGTGACATTCTCATAAGCAAGCCTACGAATGCACATGTGACTTGATTGCCCATCTATTCGAATCGAGAACAGAGGAGACTCTCGGCAATTCCGTACTTCAACCCAACAAACCACCTTTTTAGTATCTCATGAAACATCAAGTTCTTTGCATGAAAAAAATACAATTTGGAGACTCTGAACATTATTTCTCCAAGCATATATCGAGGTAGTGTACTAAAACTCCTCCTTTTTCTCCTTGCTGGTAATTTTCCTTTTTCTCCTTGCTGGTAATTTACTGCCACCATATTTGTCATTTTGTCTAGTAGTAAACTGTAATTAATTAATGTTTTGGTGTCGAAAATTATAATCATATATTGAGTCTATCCTCATGAAAAATTATGAAAAAGAATTATGAATTTAATGGCTCCTATCAAACCAAGCTTTTAAACCGATATGAGACACCCATCAATTGATAGCTTCTTTTGAAATGGGCTCTTAATGATATGTACAGATTCATATAAACCTTAACCAAGATTGAACCGACGCAAAACCGTAATCTTATTGGTTGGGCTGTAGTAAAGCTATATACGATTAAATTTGGTTTTCTAGCCTAATAGTATACATGCATCTTTCTTTTTTTTTTTTTTTTTTTTTTGAGAAAACATGCATCTTTCTTTCTTTTGTTTTTGTTAAAAAAACCTTTCTTTCTTTTTACTGTTTAGTTTTTCCTAATAATTCGAAAGAATCATGTGTTAAGAAATGTGTACAAATGTCCCAATAAACTACAATTCCACCCTATTTTACTTCTTTAATTATACTATTATTACATCTGCACCTGATATTATATAGAGATAATTCATCAATCTAACCTAACACATAGTGTTTATTACTAGAGTAACCTCAAACAAGTCTACCAAACTAAACTAACCTTAGAATGTTGGCAAATGTCAATTATATCTATATGTTCTATTATATTACGAAAATGCCATTATGTTAATATAATTTATTTATTTTTATGGAAAAAAAAAATTGTTAATGAAATAAGAGAATAGAAAAAAAAAACGTGTTTCAAAAAAAAAAACCTCTTCTCTCGACTTTTAGGCGACAACGGCGACTTTGGGGCGACAGTCGATTCTGAGGCGATTCCGGCAACAGTACGGTAAGTCTCTTCATCCTCTGCCTTTGTTTTGCTTTTCCCCCTTTGTTTGGCGAAGTTTCTGGGAGTTTTCACTCCCCACGGTGAGGCAAAGCGAGGCCAGGCGAGGGGCCTTGGGGAGGCGAGTCGAGCGTCCGGCGAGTCATCCCCCGCAGGGAAGAATGGTGGAGTCGCGGTGGTGTTTCGGCGGCGATAAAGCAATTTAGACAGTTTTAGTGAAAAACATCTAACCCTAATTTTTTTTTTTGCAGTGCTCGTGATTAATCTGTGGTTCCGGTCTTATAAACCTCATTTCGGTGTGACTGAAGAATTATTCCGGTGAGGAATCTTAAATTTTTTAATTCTTTGGTGGTAGATTTAATTTTAAAACTAAAAGTGGTTTGGTGGTTATGGTAGATTTATAATCATTTATGGTAGATTTATTGTAATAACTATAATTTTATTTGATGTTAGATTTGTTTGTTTGTCACATATTTGAACTTTGTAAATCAATGGTGGTAGATTTGTTTGTGCATGATGGTAGATTTGTTTGTTAGATTTGTCTGTGATGGTAGATTTGTTTGTTAGATTTGCATGTGTGCATGATGGTAGATTTGTTTGGGCATGATGTCGTTTTGCCTGTGAATGATAGTAGATTTGTTTATACATGATGGTAGATTTGTTTTGTTGATTTGTTTGTGTATTTGATAAAGCTATTTAGACAGTTTTAGTGAAAAAAACCTAACCCTAATTTTTTTTTGGAATTGCTCGTGATTAATCTGTTGTTCCGGTCTTATAAACGCCATTCCAGTGTGACTGAAGAATTATTCCGGTGAGGAATCTTAAATTTCTTAATTCTTTGGTGGTAGATTTATTTTTAAAACGAAAAGTGGTTTGGTGGTTATGGTAGATTTATAATCATTTATGGTAGATTTATTGTAATAACTGTAAATTTATTTGATGGTATATTTGTTTGTTTGTCACATATTTGAACTTTGTAAATCAATGATGGTAGATTTTTTTGTACGTTATGGTAGATTTTTTTGTGCACGATGGTACACTTTGTAAATAAATGATGGTAGATTTGTTTGTGCATGATGGTAGATTTATTCCGGTGTGACTGTTTTGTATTTGTTAATTATTGATAGTAGATTTGTTGTGTTCTGTATTTGTTAACTAATTATCAGTGGTGGCAGATTTGTTTATACATGATGATCTACTTTATGGAAGATTTATTATTTATCATGGTAGATTTGGTTTACATTATGGTAGACTTACTAATATGTCTTACATTTGTGCAGGGATAGCCTCTTCTAGCGGGAAGAAGGATTACCCACCCAAACTGTATCTGCCAGGGAAATCTCCTTTGCAGAAGAAGAGTTTCCACAATAACTGTAAACTGGCTGAATTTGGGATGATGAGAGAGGCAATTGGTGATGATGTTTACTTTGACATCATGAACAATTCTCAGGTTGGCGTTCTGCTGAAGCTTGCACTGAAGTCGTATATCTGGAGTGCGAAGACCATTCATGATTTTGTGACGAACCAATTGGCGGTCGACCGGCAATATGAGATGTGGTCACTCATTGGAGGTCATCCGCTTACGTTCTCACTTCACGAGTATGGTGAAATAACCGGATCAATTGTGATCCCATCGATGTGGATGACCCTTGGGACATAGACCACACAGCTTTTTGGGCATAGTTGGGTGTGAAACCAGGTGAAGGTCCTAGTTTTAATGAGTTAGTTGATGTTTTGGAGAAATGCCACACATGGAGCTACGAGAAGAAGAAGATGGTGGCATTGCTTTTCATCTTGTTAGTTGGCGTATGGGGGATTCATCGTAATAGTAGACTCCCGTTGATGTTTGCGAAAAAGAGTGATGGATGAGGCAACTTTCGAGAGACATCCGTGGGGTCGCCATGGTATGAAAGAGTTAATGGTTTTGATTAAAGTGCTTGTTTGGACGGAGATAGATACACCCTCCACGGATGTGTCCATGCCTTGCTCATATGGGCATATGAGTCGGTTCCAATATTGGGAGAGAAATTTGGCAGAAGAGAAGAGAATCTGAATGATTTGGATGTTCCTCTACTGAGGTGGCGTTCATCTCGCCCCCGATACACTCTTCAGACTGTTTTAGAGGAGGACAAGACGAAATCCGAGGACAAGAAGGTATGTAATGGGTGATATATTTGTTTGCTTATTCGGATTGTAGAGTTGTTTTGTAGTATGGTAGTCTTATTTATAGCTTTAAACAATTATGGGAATCGTTGTGATTATGGTAGCCTTCTTTTGTTGCGTGGTGGTGGACTTGTTGGATTTATTTTAGGGCACGTGGTGGTAGACTTGTTGGATTTGTTTTAGGGCACGTAGTGGTAGACTTGTTGGATTTGTTTTAGGGCACGTGGTGGTAGACTTGTGGTAGACTCTCAGTTTTATGTCACGTGGTGGTGGACTTGTTGGATTTGTTTTAGGTGAAGTGGGGGTAGACTTGTTGGATTTGTTGCAACAATATCGCACAAATATTAGGGTCATTCCATTTGTAGACTTTTTGTATGACATAGTTTATCATTGGTTGTAGATTCGGATGAGACATATATTAGTGGTGAAGCCTCCGTAGGAGATTTATCCATTTTGGGAAGACCCCAAATGTCGATCCCAAGCTGCATAACACGATGGATGCTTGGATGAGACATCATGGGAATCAGAGGCTGCTGTTAAGAAAAAAAATAATGGGAAGGCCATCGTGGAGGAAAGTGATGATGACTTTGTTGAAAAGCCTAAAGGGAAGAAGCGGAAGACAAAAAGTGGCGAGACTTCACGTTTGGAGAAGAATAAGAAGGAGAAGAAAAAGGCGAAGATGGATGAAGAAACAGATGTTGTTGAGAAGAGGAAGGAAAAGAAGAACGAGAAAAAGAAGGGAAAGAAGGAGGACATGAAAATTGTGGAGGAGGAAAGTGGAAAAGAAGGGGAGGAAGTAGATATGGATATCTCGCTAGATGTGATTAGGAAGCAGAAGAAAAGAGAGAAGAAAAAGAGAAGAAAATTGAGAAGGAAAGAGAGAAGGAAGAGAGAAGTTTTGAATCCAAGAACACCATGGAGACAAGTGAGATTCTAAGGGCAATTCAACAATTGTCGACCAAAGTCACTATTGTGGACACCAATGTTAGCAATGTTGGAGTTCGACTAAGTGACATTGAAAGGAGGATGTCTACTCTCGAGGCGAAAGATGAGGTGAAGGAAAAGGAAGGGGACAAGCATGGCCCCGTTCATTAGTTGGTAGATGCAGAATCCAATGCATCTCAAGGAGTGGGAGGGACAAAGGCCCCGTTCATTTGTTCACATTTCTTTTGCCTTTACAGTAATTAAGCAGTTCTCGATGGTAGACTTGTTTTACTCTTTAATGGTAGACTTGTTATGGTCTTTATGGTAGACTTGTTATGATATTTATGGTAGACTTGTTATGGTATTCATGGTAGACTTATTATGGTTCATGGTAAACGTGCGTTGTTATGGTAGACTTATTATATGTTCACTAGTAGACATATTATATGTTCACTAGTAGACTTATTGAAACGCTATCACTGATTTTCAATAGTGTTCAAATATCATTGTCTATGCTAATTGTGCTATGTATTACCACAGTCGTGGATGTTAGAGGTGCAGGAAACGTCGGAACCATAATTTCCGATTGCAAGGGTGGTTAGGACCCCGAGTTCGAAAGGAAATAATGTTTGTAAAGTGAAAAGAGAACCAGTTGATCCAATAGTGAAGAACCAAGCATCTAAGACACCAAACCCTCAACCAAAAAAATAAAAAGAAAGTAGACGAAGACTGTGTCGATGTCACTGACCAAGTTACACCACCTCCACGAGGTAAACCTAGACCTTCATTGAAGATCCCACAATTGCAAGACGAAGATGAGGACGCAATGCTGGAAGCTCTCGGAAAAAGATTAGAGAAGTTGGTGGCAGTTGCAACAATGAAAACACCAGTTCCGCTCAAAAGGGGTCGCAACCTTGCTCCCACCCAACTATCACCATTCGTAGGAAGTTCGGTGGTCAGACGGATAATGGTTGGTGTAACCCCATCTATTGCTATGTACGACCCTTTTGAAAAGGTAGAAAAACCAAAACTAGATCGATTGCTCGAGTACATAGGGACGGATTTGTAAGTCATTTCAGTTTTTTTATTGTTTAACATTTCATGAAGTACAATTAATTTCGTCATTCTCACTATATATCACTTTGGTCATTTTCAGGGACAACCCATTCAAGAATTCATATGCAGGACCGCAATTCTACCTCACGCTTATCACTCAGAAATGTGGGAAAATGAGGAATACGGCTGGTTGCATGGCAAGGTATTAATTACTTTTTCGTTGATTTAATTGAATATGCGGTAGATTTATTTTATTTCCTATGCGGTAGATTTAAACTTTAATTTTGCAGATTTGTTGTTACATTGCGGTAGAGTTATATATTAACCAATATTTCTATATTGTGCAGCATATTGTCACAGGATTTAATATGTTTCGACAAAGGTTGTTGCTCAACCCATCTCCTTATCGAGACGGAAGGATTGCTTTCATCGACCATGTGTTCACCGGTGTTTGGTGTCCAGATTACGCAAGGAAAATTATACAGTCTGAGAAGACGTAGGTCTTTTCTTCGGGTTATTCGACATGGCCAATGGGTATATAATGAGTTATCACCTACATAGAAGAAATGGGGGCAAGATGTGGATATCTTGTACATCGCCCACAATATCAAGAACGTACATTGGGTGGCCGTTGAGGTGAATATTCCCAAGAGAAAGGTCAGTCTTTGGCATCCCCGATTTATATAAGGAGAGCTTCATAATTGAGTCTGTTAGGCCGTATGCGAAGATGATTCCACTCTTGTTGAAGCAACTTGCACCAACAGAGATAAGGAAAACAATGAAGGAGGCACAATATCAGACCTACTGTATTAAAACAGCTCCTCTTAACAAACAAACATGTGATTGTGGTGTGTATACGCTCAAGTACGTGGAGTGTTGAGCTATAGGCCATTGTTGGGAATCCCTCAAAGATAGCAACATTGCTGCGATTCGGCTCAAATATGCAGCTGAGATTTACGACGAGGTACATGAAGTCCGGCTCAAATATCCAAACCCGTGTCGTGACGCGGATGACAAGTATCTACTTGAGACAGACTCTGCTAATTAAGGAAGCTGTCACAGTAGATTTTTGGGTTATAGCTTTTGTATTGCAATAGACTTATTTGGATATTCCTTGCTTAACCACGGTAGACTTGTTTAGATATTCTTTGCTTAACCACGGTAGACTTGTTTATTTTGGATGCTGCATATTTGATGACTTAAATGCGGCAGTATATATGTAACTATACTTTTGAAGGACCATGTTTTTTGGCCAATGGGATATATAATGAGGTATCACCTACTTTCAAAGGGAGATCGGTGAACTCCCTTGCTTCTGCTGCGGCGATAGCATGGAGACAAGAGATTTTATCCAAATCAAACCTACGACAAGTGCACGTTTTATTGGTCAAATTGACAACATGCACATATGACCCGCCCGAGACTTCTATATGATGGTCATCAATCTCTGGCACAACCAAAAGCTTAGCATCTTCAACTCTTACCTGTTTACAAAACATTGTGAAGTTATTAAACCTGCCAAACAATATATAATAAGTATACCAGTTCGCTAAATAAATCTACCGTCATATACCACAAATCTGCGACCACTTTATATAATAAGTCTACCACTAAGCTTAATAAATCTTATACCACAAATCTACGACCACTTTATATAATAATTCTACCACTAAGCTTAATAAATCTACCGTCATATACCACAAATCTGCGACCATATTATATAATAAGTCTACCACTAATCTTAATAAATCTACCGTTAAATACAACAAATCTCTGACCAAATATCCCATAAAACATAAGTCGAGAAGAGGTTTACTTGAAGCAACTTCTCGGCGCCAGTTGTAAGAGCTATTTGCATATTAATTGCATTGCGGCGTCTTTTAGCAAACCACTTCGTTAAAAGACTCCTTATATCATCCAACAGTCGCACGATTGGCTTACTTCTTGCACTAGATAGGACCTTGTTTATCGATTCCGCTATGTTGCTAGTCATGAAGTTGTACCTATCTCCCGGAAAATGAATACGACTCCACAAACGAATATCTGCTTTCTGCAAGTAAGCATACAGTGCATGATTTGCAGCTTCGATCTGCGCAAAAAGACATTGAACTCTAGAATCCTATAGACGGTTGTAGCCTTCTTCACAAGTCCGAAAGTTTCTCCACCTCTGAATTTCAACATAATGTTCTTATGCAAATGATATGTGCAAATACCACGACTAGCGAGCGGATAAACCTTCCCAATAGCATTTCATATTGCTCTATGCATATCCGAAATAATGGCAAGTCCTTCATCATCATGGATAACTCGGTGTAGTTGTCTAAAGAACCATTCCCATTACTCATCATTTTCGGTATCAACAACCGCGAAAGCAATTGGAAAAATATTAAAATTCCCATCTTGCGTTGTGGCGAGGAGTAGTGTACATTTGTATTTTCCATGCAAAAACTTCCCATCAACAACAACAATTTTCCATGCTAAATCGTCGTAGTTAACGACGAATGTACGATGACTCTTATAGGATCCTCGTAAAATCGTTTTAATCTACGACAATTTAGCAACGATTTTGATGAAATCCATCTAAACCCTAAACCCTATGTAGCAAAACCCTAAACCTTAAAATCTTCACATTCCATGACAATAATGTTTATTGTATAGGGAATAAGGTAAAAGTATAAATGAGATTTCATAAGAATCGTCGCAAAATCGTCGTAAATTGGACGATTTTGCGACGATTCTTATGAAATCCCCTGTTCAGGGTCTTGACATCTCATTGTAAAATACAATAAGATGTTAAGATGTTAAAGTTTAGGTATAGGGCATAGGGTTTACGGTTTAGATGAGATTTCATAAGAATAATCGCAAAATTGTTGCAAATTTACGACGATTTTGAGACGATTCTTATGAAATCCCCTGTTCAGGGTCTTGACATCTCATTGCAAAATACAATGATATGTTAAGATGTTAAAGTTTAGGTATAGGGTATAGGGTTTAGGGTTAAGGGTTTATATGCGATTTCATAAGAATCGTCGCAAATTCGTCGCAAATTTACGACGATTTTGCCACGATTCTTATGAAATCCCCTGTTCAGGGTCTTGACATCTCATTGCAAAATACAATGAGATGTTAAGATGTTAAACTTTAGGTATATGTCATAGGGTTTAGGGTTAAGGGTTTAGATGCGATTTCATAAGAATCGTCGCAAATTCGTCGCAAATTTACGACGATTTTGCGACGATTCTTATGAAATCACCTGTTGAGGGTTTTGACATCTCATTGAAAAAATAGCCTGAGAGATTAAGATGTTAAAGTTTATATATAGGGCATATGGTTTAGGGTTTAGGGTATAGATGAGATTTCATAAGAATCGTCGCAAAATCGTCACAAAATTACGACGATTTTGAGACGATTCTTATGAAATCCCCTGTTCAGGGTCTTGACATCTCATTGCAAAATAAAATGAGATGTTAAGATGTTAAAGTTTAGGTATAGGGCATAAGGTTTAGGGTTTAGGGTTTCTATGAGATTTCATAAGAATTGTCGCAAAATCGTCGCAATATTACGACGATTTTGAGACAATTCTTATAAAATCCCTTGTTCAGGGTCTTCTCATCTCATTGCAAAATACAATGAGATGTTAAGATGTTAAATTTTAGGTATTGGGCATAGGGTTTAGGGTTAAGGGTTTAGATGCGAATTTAATAAGAATCGTCGCAAATTCGTCGCAAATTTACGACGATTTTGCGACGATTCTTATGAAATTCCCTGTTCAGGGTCTTGACATTTCATTGCAAAATACAATGAGATGTTAAGATGTTAAAGTTTAGGTATAGGGCATAGGGTTTAGGGTTTAGATGAGATTTCATACGAATCGTCGCAAATTTACGACGATTTTGCCACGATTCTGATGAAATTTTCTGTTCAGGATCTTGACATTTCATTGCAAAATATAATGATATATTAAGATGTTAAAGTTTAGGTATAGGACATAGGGTTTAGGGTTAAGGGTTTAGATGCGATTTCATAAGAATCGTCGCAAATTTACGGAAACGCTTCGGATGCTTCGGACCAGGTACTAAAATACTCAAGAATAAAAATTCTCTTTGCATGCACATATCTGGAGGAAGGTTGTAAGACGTTAGGATTACTGGCCATAAAGAATATTGTATACCAGACATACCAAATGGACTAAATCCATTTGTGCAAAGACCAAGATACACATTTCGTTTCTCTCTAGCAAAGTCTAGATGTACCGTCTTAAAGTGTTTCCACGCTTTTGCATCTGAAGAATGAGTAACCTCCCCATCTATCTGCAATGATATGCATGCCATCTCATTGATGCAGCTGTCCTCTCAAACTGATACATTCTTTTTAACCTATAAGTTATAGGAAGGTACCACATCCGCTGGAACGATACCTTACTCCGACCAGTACCTTGCGGCTTATATATTGGCTTATGGCAAACTCGACATTCCAGCAATTTAGCATCATCTTTCCAAAAAATCATGCAATTGTCAACACAGACATCTATCATCTCAGAAGGCAACCCAAGATTATAAAGCAGCCTTTGTATCTCATAGTAAGTTTCAACAGCTAAATTGTCCTCTTGCAAATACTCTTTAATCAAATCAGTCCAATCATCCATGCAAACCTCTGCTAAGTTATGATCAGTTTTAAGTCATATCCTAGCTGCCAAAGACAATTTAGAGTGCCCTTCTCTACATCCATCGTAGAGTGGCTGATTTGCAACATCTAGCATATCATAAAATCTTTTTGCATCTAGATTGGGTTCCTCATCATGATGATCAGGTGCAAATGTACTTACGGTTTCATGAAATGCATCTGTAACCATGTCATGAATCCTATCATGATCTTGACCATGCTGCTCCGCATGATAATCAAATTGATTAAAATTGTTTGACTCATCAAAATTCTTGCTTGATAATTGCTATTACTACTACCTGCATTTCCCCCATGACCCTCTCCATGATAATACCAGATATAGTAATGCGGCATAAACCCTCTATTTAATATATGCGACCACACCTTCGAGGTAATGATAAATTTCCTATTCTTGCATTTTGGACAAGGACAATACATCTTACCACTGGTAATCGTATTTTGTATAGTTCCCGCCTGATGCATGAATCCCTCCACCCCATCATTGAACTCCTTTGTTAGCGATCCCTCCGAATCAAAATGATTACACATCCATCTTTTAATTTCGTATATTGACATTTTTGTTGGTCAGAGAGAAGCAAATGTTTCTGCATATGAAATTTTTATAATGAGGTTGGCCACTATATATAGATTTTTAATTTCGTTACCATCGAATTAGCAACGAATTTGGCATCGATTTTACAACGATTTTACAACATGTTTACCTAACCGTACACCCGTGAATTTAAACGTGTTCACCTAACTCATATGTTGTCAGGAAATCGTTGTAAATTTTAACGAATACATTTCCTTGGTAATTCGTCGGTAATTAACGACGACATTACAACGTTTTATAGAATCGTCGTAAAATTGGACCGAACTTGACAGCGAGTTTACGATGAAATATTTCATCCCAATGTTGCAACGATTTTACGATGATTTTTAAATTCGTCGTAAATTTTTCGTAAAGACGATGTTGATTTTCGACGAAATAAAATCGTCGCAAAAAATCGATGCTAAAACTGTTTTTTCTTGTAGTGTTTTTTTGTGTAAGAACTAATTTTGATTTTAGACTTGACTATAAAATCTTATATAGAATTTTGTAAGAAAAAAATATTGCGGAAAAAAACTCTATTAAAGTTTCAATGTCTCATTGGAAAAGGGGATGGTAGATATCTGTCTGTCAAATTTAAGAGTGTAAACAGTAATTGTTTTACAGAAATATAAATGTTTACTCTTCTATGGCACAGTGAACCACTACTTTTGATTCGTTTCTATTTTTAAAACGAATATTCTTGTTCGATCACTCAAAATTTTTATTTTTCTATAATCCAAAAATCATAGATATAGTTTTACAATTTCTTTTTCTAGGAGACGTACGATTAGAAAATTATCCTTTTATAACTAATTTTTTAGAAAAACTGTTTTCCTTTTCTATATATCAATATAGAAAGGAAATAAATACCGACTATCTATATGATCATTGTTTATACTCGATATATTAGTTATTTTTAAAAAAGCTAAATTATATAAATAATAATTGAATTCACAAAATTATTGAACATCAAAATAATAAAATCAATCGATAATGTATATTAATCGTGCTTCTAAAATATTAATTGTGCTTCTAAAATTCTATAAATAACTATTGCTTGTCCTAATAATTCCTAATCTACCCAAGCTTACCACAACGACAGTTGTGTAACACTTTTTTATTCACTCACCAAGAACCCTAAATCTCTCTTAGTTTCTTGACTCGTACACTCTCTCAAAACGGCTAACCTAATTTCGCGATCAGCCTTTTGTATATATACTACATCTCGACATGAGCATGTGAATATACGCTTTCCACTTGTTGCGATCTTCAAATCTTCCTAACCCGATTATGAAGATCTTTCTTGATTCACATGTGAGCTTCCTTCCAGCTTCAATCAATCACTTCCACGTCAGCTAATTGTACTTGTGTCTTTCCCGCATTCCAGTCTCCATGTGTCGCACTCTATCTCCATGTTGAAGCTCCAAAACCTTGGATCTTACACAAAGGACCTCTGTTTTTGCTGGTCATTTGATTAAGGAGAGTATATGGCAAGGAAGAAGAGGGTGAAGGGTATAATGGTTAAATGACTATAAACCTCTAACTTTGACTCCGTAATTAGTTATTGGATCGGGTTTATTTTTGTGATCGGTTTTATAGTTTTGAAAATTCATAGATTTGAAAATTCTAACTTTGACTCCATAATTAACATCTACATATATAAAGTTAGCTTTTCCTTTTTTTTCCTTCTGCCACCTCAACCTCCACCTAAGCATCCACCATTAAAAAAAACACATAAAACAAAACTTCCAAACTATATATTTCAAAAATTGGCCCACTAAGACTAAATACAAACGATAAACTCACAACTCGCCACGGATGCTTCAGATTCCCCCGTCTCGGCCTGCCTCCGCCGTAAGCCAAAAAAAATACAACTCCTTCGATAACCGCAAAGATCTATTCTCAGACTTGAGTCTCCTCCTACAAACACCAATGATTTCAACAAAATAAAAAGATAATTTTTTTGATTTTCGTACCGCTGAAATAGAGTCAGTGATTCCGATTCTAGCCAAGGAATATGTTCAACAACCCCATAACGTTACGAATAAAATAATGAGACAAACAAATATCGTCACACGTTCACTTCCTACAATGGAACTAGGGAATAAGGACGCATCGTAGATGTTGGAGTCACCAATGATTAACTTAGAAGACAAGATCATTGGTCCCAAACAAAGAGGGTTCTGGTAATCGCATCCCTCCGTTGGGCTCATTGGGCTTAGTGTAGCTGATGCGGAGGTAAGCTCCTTGAGCACAAGTAACAAAAGCATATTGTAATTGTTTTAAATAAAAAATAACAACTTTTCCGTTACACTCCTAATATTTTCTATTTTATTTGTATGAAGAAAGAATTATAAATTAATCAATAGTATGTAACACTCTCTCTCATACTAATATGAGGAGTAAATATATAAAGTTATTTCTCAAATAAATTTGTAATTGCAGGGGTATATATCCATCCATTTACTAAGCCGTATGAGTTGCGTTAAAACAACACATCTATACTAAGGAATTACGGAACTAATAATACATATGAACTAAAAATACTCACTTCCAAAAACTTAAAATGGATAATAAATTCCCTTTAAAAGCACCAACTAATTGCATAAATTGACAACAGAAGAAAAAAAAAATCAGGTAAAAATATGTATCATCCCCTAAACAAATACATAAATGAACATAAATTTAATAAATAAAAAATTACCTAAAAATAAACAATTCACATATCTTAAGCTAACAAAGACAAATCTATTGACTACGATACTAATAAAATTAAAATAAAATAAAATTAGACGAAAAAAAGTTTAGAAAAATGTTTAACACGTCCGCGTAGCGCGGATCACACCCTAGTATTCTATAAAAAAACATCCCAAATGTGGTTTCTAACATATTTTTGTGCATATCACCATGCATTACGTATTTGTTGGTGTAGCTTAATCAACATTTTGGTAGTTGGAATGTGTAGCCATATAATATCTCATAGTCTGTGTAGCTTACTATCATTTTCTCCAGTCGGGTCGGGTTGGTTATTTTTAATGGGTCAACGGACGGTATTGGATTTTTCGTCCGATATACTGTTCCGGTGACAAAAAGGATGGTTACGGTGTTATCACATAACCTGTGTTAGTTGATACATGTCACCATACAAATTGTATACTTGGTGTAGTTGGTGATATATTAATTTAGTCTAGATATATGGCCATGTGCTGGCCTATCCTTCGTGTAGCTGACAATCATTTTTCCTAATTTGAAAACTAACCTATGCTTTAAAAAGTTTGAAAACTAACTTTTTACAAAATTAAAAAATATCAAAATACTCTAAAGAAATCAAAAGTTAACTGTAAATAAACGTTGAATAGGTCTACTCTAGCGCAAGAATAAACTTACATTGAGTCCTTAGTAGTATCAATGGCAACTTGAGGTGAAAAGAAGGCTTCAACGTCGACTTTCTTATACGTTAAACAAACACTTAAAACAAAGCATAAGTAAAAAAATACAAAAAAACATTAAAAAAATTTGGTCGCTTCTAGATAATTTATTCCACCAAAAAAGGAATTTTTTTCTCTCTTTTCCACTAAAGTGCTTACCAAATCTTAGTTATTCCGCAGATCCATCCTTTTCTTTCGGACTCGGTCTAATGCCTAAACACAACTCTCCTATTTCCGATTCTTTATGGTTTATGATGCATCAACATGTGGTCTTTCTCTTATTCGTTTTCTAACTTTGGCGTCGGAGAGTCCTTGAAAAATACCCCACCATCGTGTTTTCGGGACTCTGTCATCAACTTGTGTTTTGTAGGAGACTTGCCCCATAGAGGACGAAAAATTCTCTAACTAGTTTGGCGCTAGAAAGAAAAGGCATTCTCTGCAAAGTTAGAAAACAGAAAGACCAAGATTTGAAGAGAATGGCCAGATCCGGGGGCAAAGGGTGCTGAAAGTTAAAAAGACGACGCTGGGTTGCTCATCCAATCAAAGTAGAATGAAAGAGTGGACGAGAAGAATGAAAAAGGGTCGACAATATCAAACAAGAATGTAGAGTCGAAGGAGAATCAAGACTAACCTGGTACAACTCAAATGAAGGGAAGACCACAAGGCCCGGAGTGTCGAACGAAGAAGTATGGACCGCATTATTCAGTGAACTTCAACTATTCGGGAAGAAGAACAGAGATCGAGAGCCGTAACGAGGGAAAAGCTCGTAACAACGTGATCGATGGCCCAATTTTTGGACGATAAACACTCTGATCACCACAGGACCGGTAATCTCAATCCCAAATAAATTAGGAAGCACTTGAAACACGTTAATTAGGCCCCAAGAATGTAGGGAGAGTAGACCATGAGCAATCTTAACCTCCTCGCACAATTCCATGATGATTTAGGAGAGGCTCCGACATAACCTACCTGGAAGCTAGAGGAGTATATGGTTGTGTAATCACTTGGTGGATGCTCCGCATGTCTCCCAACATCCAAATACAGGATGTCCTCGGTGTGAATTTCGAAGTCTACAAGGACCTTAACGACAAGGAACTCTTCCGAAGATGAAGAGAAGGGAGGAAGACGTCAGTCCGTCATCACGAAAACCGGAATAAATTAAAGAAGCAAGAGAAAAGGACGGAAGAATAGATCAAATTCGAAGTGACTCGAAGTATAAAGGAAGAGTGGGGGGGAGAAGGCAAGGAGGAAAAGCATAAAATTTGAAGTGGAAGATGCGAGAGGAAAAATCACCAGAGTATTTAAACAAAGTCGGAGGAAGCTGAAAAGGCTGAAGGTAATGCTGGTAACTGTTAGACTAAGAAAAGGATGTTTACAAAGAGGCATCTAATGAGATGCTTGGTTTGGGTAAGTTCCCACTTGCATTCATTGAAAGTTTGTTTGGTGACATTTATACAGTTGAGTGAAGCCTCATTCTCAAAGAACAACAACAAGAGAAATTGTTAAAATGTACGTGAAACAGAAAGCAACTATGAGAAATGTGCTTGATTTTAATAAACAAAGGGTGTTTCATGCCATAGATATATGGGTTTCTCCTAGGACAGGTGCGAGTTACATGGTTACTACAAAAAAAATGAATTTATTAATTAATTTTTAGAAATTAATTTTAACTATATATATATATATATATATCTGAAAACTATTTTTTACATATTATCCTTTAGTCTTAGAAAGTTTTTTTGTTTCTTTGTTCGTAGGTCGTACCAGGATTACCAACGTGGCGGTGGTTTTCCTCGATCCACGCTTCAATCTAGTTGGGGCGATTGAACAGTGGTATGGCCACACCGAATCCGTCACCTTCTCAAATTCTTAGGTTGCATAGTGAAACTCCTTGTCCGATCATTACAATGGAAGAGCTAGTTCGAGAACCATGCTGCAAAAATATCCCAAAGCTCTACCAGCTGCGACAAAATGAAGCGACGTGGTAAATTTGTTTTCTCTTCACTTCAATTCATTTAAATATTTTTTATTTGATAATTTTTTTTTCTTCGTAGGTTTGGAATATCTTATAATTACATCAGCAAGTTCATCTTGAAAATGTTGCATTCGATCATCAAGAAATCATATAAGAAGTACTCGGATATACCAGCCGAGGAACATGAGTTGTGGCTTTGAACATTTGTAGTAAGTATTTATAAAATACTTATTTAACATTTTAAATATTATTTGCTTTTCTAAATTTAATTTTTGTTCTCTCTCGTAACAAGATTTTAACTAGTATGCGGCCATCACGGGTCTTGTTCGTAAAGAGTTCCGCAAGACGACCTCTGAATCATACTCCCACAACATGACCGAATGCAAGCAGAAGTGGGCACAAGGGAAAGACAAATCAAAAGGTTTGAACCAGTCCGTTTGGGAAGCTTTCCACTCTTATTGGAGACCCAAACCACGTGAAAAACCAACAAAAAAAAACGGAGGAGCGACTGAGGTAGAAAGGGGACTGTGGTCCACAACGCATATGCAACCAGCTTCTTGAGCTGCAAAATTCAATTGGTAATATTTGTTTTTTCTAATTTTTATTATTTGTTAATTAGTAACCAACATTTTTCTGTATTTTTTTTTTTTTTTTTGAATGAATGTAAAATTTTATTCCACCCAAAAAAGAAACGTTTTTACAACAAGTGTTACATCATTTCGAGCTTTCGAGAGAATAAGCTTAATAAAAGAAACGATCAGAGTCTAGTGGAAAACCAGAATTCCAATCCGTCTTCATATCCGTGTTGACCATTTCTAACCGTAAGCAGTTTGTTTCGCACTTCTTTGTCAATGATCTTGATTAGTGTTCACTGATATTCCGATCACCATGTCTTCGTCTATTTCTTTCTCTCCAGATGATGTGTATAGTGTTCTGAAAGACATACCTTGTGACGAATAATCTTGTCCGCCCCATAGATGTATCTTTCAAAATGTCGATGATTGTTTCCCAATCTGTCGAGAGCGGTTTCTCAAAATACCTTTGCTTAGTTCCGTCCACACTTCCGTTGAATATGTACACGAGAAAAACAGGTGAGATCTTGTTTCCAACGGGTCGTTGCATAGGACACAACGTGGATTAGCTCCAACATTCCAGCCAAGCATACGATCTCCCGTGGCTAATCGATTGTGAATCGTTAACCAGCAAAAGAATGCGTATTTTGGAGTAGAATTTGAAAACCATACCACTTTGTGCCATTCGACCTATGCATGATCCCTTCGAATAAGAGTCCATGTTTTCTTTGTGTTGAACTTAGCCGTGAACTTGTCATGAACAGATTTCCAAACCGCCATGTCTTCCTTCATCGGGTCGTATCTTTGTTTTGCCTCGTCCAAATTGTTTTCAATAGATTTCAGAGTTTCTGATCTGTGTCGCCTTCTTCGTCTTTGGCTCCACGCATAAGCAACAGATGCGTGTAGAGGAATTCCCATGTCGATATCCCTCTCGAACCTGTTATATCAAAAATACAGCCCAGCTTTGACCATTTTTCAAACAAGAACGACGTTGAGTTGCCGTTTCCTGTTTCTTTTTTATACAAATTTTTGGCCATGTCTCTGTATTTTAGGAGCTTTCTCCACATCCAAGAACCGAGAGATGTTGATGTTTTGATCGACCAGAATCCTTCTTTCTTCAACACATTTTCTTGTAGCCATCGCCATAATGAAATTTTTGCTAAGATGATTCTCCAAATAAGCTTAAGACAGCAAACGATATTATACTCTTTCAATGGACGTAGACCAATACCTCCTTCTTCTTTCCTTCTGCCCACGATATTCCAAGCTATTTTTGCCTTCTTCGGATTGAGGTCAGGTCCTGACCACAAGAATGCCGAACACAGCTTCTCGATCTCCTTTATACATTCACTTGGTAGACAGAAACAAGATAGCCAAAAATTTGAGATGCTCATCAAAACAGAACGGACCAGTCGGAGTCTCCCTGCGAATGATAAGAATCTAGCTGTCCAAGAGCTGATTCTTTTCCTCATTGCTTCAAGCAAAGGCTGGTAGTCGGTTTTTGACATTCTTTTCGTCATCAGGGGAAGGCCCAAATAATGAATTGGAAGCTCACCATTTTGGAAAGCATACCGTGTCAATAGTTCACATCGATCATTCTCCGGGATTCCAGCCATAAACATAGTTGATTTCTCCATACTTATTTTGAGTCCCGAGCCTTATGCGAAATCATTGAAAACTCTTGTTATTCCTTCTAGTGATCTTATTTTTCCATCTGTTAAAACCATAAGATCATCAACGAAGCTTAGATGTGTTAGGCCAAGATTCTTACAGCGGGGGTGGAATCCAAATTGTTTCGCGCCGGCCCCATTGTCTAGCATTTTTGAAAGGACATCCATTGTAATGACGAAGAGGTACGGCGATAGAGAGCAGCCTTGTCGGAGACCTCTTTCACTTTTGAAAAAACCCACCAGCTCTCCATTAACTTGCACTGAGAAAGACGTAGAGATATCCAATGAACGAATTCCGGAGGGAAGTTCATTGCTGTAAGGGTATTCAGCAAAAAAACTCCATTGGACCGTATCGAAAGCCTTCGCAATATCTATTTTGATTGCACACCTCGCAGATACATCATCCTTGTGGTAGTCTTTTACCAACTCTGTTGCAAGCAAGACATTCTTGATGAGCCGACGATCCGCTACAAAAGCTGATTGGTTTGCAGAGATAAACTTTGGGAGGATTTTCTTTAACCGATTGGCTATGATTTTTGATATCACTTTGTAGATAACATTGCAGCAAGATATGGGTCTGTAGTCCCTCATTTCCGTTGCTCCTGTTTTTTTCGGGATCAGTGCAAGGATTGTAGTGTTGACACCCTTTGGCAAGAAACCTTTCTCGAAAAATGATTGGACTGATACTATAAACTCTTATCCCACCAAGTGCCATAGTACTGATTTATAGAATTCTGAGGTGAATCCATATGGACCCGGGGATTTATCACTAGGCATTGCGAACAAAACTTTCCTTATCTCCTCTGCTGAAATAGTTTTTGTAAGCGCTAAACCATCTAAGTCGGAGACTCGAGATAAGGTAGGAGAGTTTGAAGAATTTCTACCTCTATACCCTCGTAGTCATCCGGTTTTTGCTGTAGGAAGTCCCTGAAATGTCGCTCTGCCTCTAGCTTTATTTCTTCTTGTTTTTCGGTGATCCTTCCATCCAAACAATGGATTTCTTGAATAGTGTTTTGTGCGTTCCTTGTGGAAACAGCCCTATGATAAGTCTTGTTGTTCTTATCACCCACCTTCAACCAATGAAGCTTGGAACACTGTTTTAAAAACTTTTCTTCCAACGTAGACACTGAATCCCATCTCTGGTAAGCCACGTTTTCTTCTTCCATAGCTGTGGTGGAGGGGTTTGTAAGATTCTGCTCCTGTAAGAGACACAGATTCCTGAAAGCCTCCTTGGATTTTTTTTGTAGATCTCCCATTTTTTCCTTTGCAAGACTCCTTATGAGAGGTTTCAAAGATTTTAGTTTCTTTGAAAACCTAAATAAGGCTGAGGTGGACAAGTAGATTTCCTCCGTTTGTCTCCAATACTAATTAACCAGCGGTTCAAAGTCTTCCATTTCCACCACTACGTTAACAAATTTGAATGGTTTCAAAACTAAAAACACAAAAAGGTATTAATATGAAAGAAAAAAAATTAAAGATTTGAAAAAATTATATTGAAAAGTGTAAAATGGCTAAAAATTTATCAAAATAGCTAAAGAATTTATGAAAATAATATAAATAATATAAAATTTACAGAAAGCAAAAAAAATTATATATCATTACAAATAAAAAAACCATTATATGTAAACATGTTAAAAATATTTTTAAAAATCAATATAATTAAGAAAATATTACAAAAGTTTTACATCTAATATTATAAAATGTTTTTTAGTTTACAAAACGTTTTTTCAATATATTATCTAATAATTATTTTTATAAATCTTCTAAGAAAATCCACCAAAAAATAATCTAGATAAATCCATAACCTAAAAAATCTAACCACCTAATCTATTAAAAATACATATCCTAAACACTATATAATTAACTACCTAATCTATGAAAATTACATAACCTAGACAATCTAACCACAAATCCACTCAAAACTTAACAATATCTAACATAAACAAGAAATAAAAGGAAGGTGAAGAAAAAACTAACATATTTGGCCGAAAAATAAGAAAGAATTGGCGGCGGCGGCGGCCATAAAACGAGAGAGAATCAGCGGCAGCAAGGAGAAGATGGAGAGAAAGAACGAGGAGAAGAAGAGAAAACAATAGGTATATATATATATATATATTGATTTCCGACGGATATTTCCCTCGGGAATCATTTAAATGAACTGCCCGATTTTTAGCTTTTGCGGTCAACATTTCAATTTTCGTGATTTTTTTTTATTCGTCGGAAATCCATCGGAAATTTCCGGCTGATTGAGTATTTTGCATGTTTTCGCATTGACCAGTCAAGGCGGTTGAATCTTTGAAAATATTAAAGTCCATCGGGAAAACACTGTGAAAAAACTAAGTGTAAACTGTGTAGACTTTTGACATTTCTGAGGGATTTTATAAGTTCCCTCATAAATTCATCGGAAATTTCTGACAGATTCCAAACCAATTAGGGTATAAGGTTTAAAAATTATAAAATTACAGACAATTCATTGTTTAAAAGACATTAATGTATCATACACATAACAAATAATCTTACAAACCCAAATAAAGACAAGCTATTTTCGTGTTTTGTATCAATCAATTTAACAACGAGATCCACCATTCATAAAGAAAATTATAACTTATACTTACATTTATGTGTTTATTGTAGGGCTTACATTAAAAGTTACAAATTGAGTATTTTTTTTTTTTAACACAAAACAGTTTAAATATGTAACTTCTAACTTTTTCAAGAACAAACTTTTTCAAAATTGTTAAATTTGAGGTTTTATACCTTAAATGGTCGGAAATCCGTCGGGAATTTCCGACGGATTTCTGACAAGTATTTAAATCACATGTCCAAAATCAAATTCAACGCCTATAAAAATATGTTCAGCAAAATATCTAAATCCGTCGAAAATTCCCGACATATATATTTGTGAAATTTTCAATAAACTCTTATTACATTTAAAAATGGTAAGTTCCTTAAATTTGAAAAATTGAATCACAAGTGAAAATGGTATAATTTTAATAAATAATCAAGTATATATAAAATACATGTCGAAAATTTCACAAAATATCTAAATCCGTCGAAAACTCCCGAGGGATTTTCGACGGATTAAGATATTTGTGTTAATTTTTTTCTATAAAGTGTTATTATATTTGAAAATGGTATTTTCATTAAATTTGAAACATTTAAGCACAAGTGAAAATGGTATAAGATTAATAGATAGTCAAATATATATAAATACATGAAGAAAATTCACAAAAATCTCTAAATCCGTCGGAAATTTCTCAAGAATTTCCAACATATTTCCAAAGGATAGTGTAAAATCTCTCAAAAATCCGTTGGAAATTCCTGAGGGATTTCTGATGAATTAAAATATTTTGTGAATTTTTCTATAAACTGTTATTATATTAAAAAATGGTAAGTTTATTAAATTTCAAAAATTTAATCACAAGTGAAAATGGTATAAGTTTGTTAAGTAAACAAATATATAAAAATATATATATATATAAAGACATGAAGAAAATTCACAAAAATCTTATAATCTGTCCTAAATCCCTCGGGAAGTTCCGACGGATTGTATTAAATCCCTCGGAAATCTGTCAGAAATGACGGATTAAGATATTTTGTTAATTTTCTATAAATTGTTATAATATTTGAAAATGGTAAGTTTATTGAATTTGAAAATTTTGATCATAAGTGAAAATGGTATAAGTTTGTTAAATAGTCAAATATATATAAATACATGAAGAAAATTCACAAAAATCTCTAAATCTGAAAAAATTCCCTCCGTAATTTCTAAAGGATTTTCGACGGATTCATATATATTCGTTAAGAAAATTCATACTATTATTATCGTCGTAAGTCGGTCGGAAACTCCCAACAGACGTTCTTCCCTCGGGAATCTGTCGGGAAATTCTGACAATTTTCTCGACGATCGTTGATCTGTCGACAATTTACGACTGATTTTCGACGACCCTCATTTTGTCGGAAATCCGTCTAGAATTTCCGACGGATCACGGGTAATCAGAAATGTTGTCAAAAATTATTGTATTTTCTTGTAGTGTAGCTAACCACGATCTCACTGAAGAGGTTGAGCGGTTAAACGAGATGCTTAAGGAGAAGGACCTTCGTATGGAGGCCTTGGAGCAAGTGAAAACTAAAACAGAAGAGATGCTCACTACCATTGTCGATGATGACTTTCCGCCTATCCCAGGCCCGCACCCACCCCTGCCCCGAGATCCATACCCAGACGAACGAGATGTTTTAACAATTATTTTTTAATATTAAATTTCATTTTTATTATGATTTAAAGACTATGAATATTCAATCAATTAATAATTTAGAAAAAAAATAACTATGTCAGAAATCCCTCGGTAAAATATATGTCGGAAATAAAATCAGTAGGAAATCCGTCGAAAGATAGGCTGCATAAAATCGTAAGATAGTCGTCGGAATGTTTTAACGGGTATTTCGAAGACTTTCAAACGGGTGCGGCCCTCGGAATGCTGGCGAATTTTACCATCAGAAATATACTATTTTCTTGTAGTGATAATTTGTTGAAACATAGATGTGAGAAATTAGATTTTTTTTTCTTTTAGTACTAATTTCCTTAAAATGGAAAAATTAAGAAATTTGTTTCCATTTTTATTTTAATTTTTCCTCTTAGGAGAATTTTTTTTTTAATAACTTTACTTTTTAAGATTATGAATCGGTTATTAAATTTTTCGAATTTTTAAGTGATTTTAAAATTTTCCAACTTTGACTTGAGACGTGTCGCGATCAGGTGAGTTAATAACTTTGAAACAGTCAGCTTTATATAATAAGATTTATTTATTCTAAACTGAAATATGGGTTTTCCTTTTTTCTAAATTTTGGCTTTATTCCTTTTCTTTTTAGGATTGTTATCTATTGTTTAATTTTCTTATTCTAATCTGAAATATGGTTTTTTATTTTTATTAAAAAAAAATTGGCTTCCATTTATAATTTTTGTTTAATTTACTTAATCTAAACATAACTACTATTTTTTTCCTTTTACCTTTCAGGATTAGGAAACGATTATAAATTTTACTTTGATTGTTAATATTATATATGTGTTAAAATATCATTTGGAATTTATGAAACACCTGTCAAAATATAATTGGAAATTTATTAAATACGTATCAAAATCTGATCGATTAATTTTACATGTGTTACGATCATGCGAGTTACTAACTTTGAAACATCCTGCTTTATATAATAAGATCGGATTAACCTAAGTACAATTAGATATTTACCTAACTAGATATATGTAATTAACTAATTACATATAAGTACATATCTATCTCAATATCCCCTCAAGTTAGAGTATGGAGGTCACAAATACCTAACTTGAGTATAAATGCCTCAAATTCTTTTCTTCCAAGGGCTTTGGTAAATATGTCAGCTAGTTGTGTGGTTGTCGAGACATGTTTCGGAGCGATGACACGACGAACAATCTCATCACGAATGAAGTGACAATCCAATTCCACATGTTTAGTTCGCTCATGAAAAACCGGATTGAAACTTAGTTGAATTGCGGATGTGTTGTCACAATACAAAGGAACAGCCGCCGAGCAGTCAACTCCTAAGGCTTCCAACAGTTCATGTATCCAAATTTTTTGCTAATTGTATCTCCCATCGATCTATATTCGGCTTCGGCCGAAGAGCGCGATACGACCTTTTGCTTTTGTGTCTTCCACTAGGTGAACCCCCAAGTTTAATGAACCAGCCAGTGAGAGAACGACGAGTCAATGGACAACCAGCCCAATCGGAATCAGACAACACAGTAAGACTTAAGTCAGATGTAGCACGAAGAAAAATTCCTTGACCCGGATTTCCCTTCAAGTAACGAACCACCCTAATTGCTGCATCCCAATGGTCAGTCTTCGGAGCTTGCATAAATTGGGAAAGAACATGAATATCATAAGCAAGTTTCGGCCTAGTTACGCCAAGGTAAATGAGTCGGCGCACTAACGATCGGTATTTGGTGGGATCCGAAAGAAGGTCACCTTCGGCCATAAGAAGTTTGTGATTTTGCTCAATCGGGTGAGTGGTAGGTATGGCTCCAAGAAGTCACATGTCAGATATAATGTCAAGATAATACTTCCTTTGACATAAATACATACCCAATGGTCCACGAGCAACTTCGATGCCGAGAAAATATTTTAGAGGACCCAAATCCTTCATATGGAAACAAGAGCTGAGATAGTGTTTAAACTCTTGAAGAATCTCCGAAGAGCTCCCTGAAACAATAAGGTAATCAACATATACAAGCACATTGAGCGACTTACGACCATCGTGAAGTGTAAACAATGAGTAATCGGTGACATTTTGAGTAAAGCCATATTCCTTGAGAGCATTACCAAGGTTTGCAAACTAACACCGCGAAGCTTGTTTAAGGCCATACATTGATTTATGCAAACGACAAACTTGAGATTTATCATCGGTTTGGAAACTCGGAGGTAAGCGCGTAAAAACCTCTTCATCCAAATCGCCATTGGAGGAAAGCATTGTGAACGTTCATTTGATGGACATCCCAATTCCTTGACACCGCAACTAACAAGAAAGAACAAACACTAACCATTTTGCAAACCGGTGCAAAGTTTCATCGTAATCGAGTCCTTCAGTTTGGTGATTTCCAAAAACAACAATTCGCGCCTTGTATCTCTCAGTCGTTCCATCATATTTATATTTGATAGCAAAAACCCAATTACAACCAAAATTCTTTCTTGGAGGTAACATTTCCACTATCCAAGTACAATTTTCATCAAGAGCACCAATTTCCCCATGAACACCATCACGCCATCGTTCATCCTCAACAACCTCTGCGAAACTTTTAGGAATAACTCTAGCAGTAATCGCAGTAAGAAACGCCCGATGTTAATCTGAAAACTTCTCACAATCAACATATGAATCAATTGAATACCAAGATGAGTCAATAAAATCACTATCGGAATCAAAGTGTGTCGTGTTAGTCAAAAAATCAAGAAGCTTTTTTGGCTTGAACTTCGGACGACATCCCTTACCCATTTGAACTTCCACGATAGGTAAATCAGAAATTGGAGATTCAGATGAGGCTGGCGATGGTGAAAACACGAGGGTCTCGATCGGAGCTTGTGGCTCAGGAGACGGAGACAGAGCTGATGTCAGGCTTTCAACAGAGGTTGTAGATACCTCAAATAGTGTCATATGTTCTACAACAGACGGAGAGGAACCCAAAACAGGTGACAAAGAATCCAAAACAGGTGACTCTGGAATATTAGAATCGGGTATAGGTGTGTGATCTCAGAATCTGATCCGAGAAAAAATCATCTTCGACCAGCATTGGTGAGGAAGGTAAACATTGCGGCGATTGTGAAATAGATTGCGAAGGAGCATATGCAAACGGAAAATCAATTTCACATAACACAACATCACGCGAGACAAACAATTCAAGTATCGAGATTATGGACCTTCCACCCTTTCTTGCCAAAAGATACCTAATAAATACATAACAATTACTTCTTGATGCAAATTTATCACCACCGTGTTTCTGATTGTGAACGTAACACAAGGAACCAAAAACTCGCAAATAATTCATCGGAGAAGGACGCTCGTAAAGATATTCAAACGGAGATTTTTCATGAAGGATCACCGTTGGTGTTCGATTGATCAAATACCCAGCCGTGAGAACGCAAAAACTCCAAAATTCCATCGGTAGGTGTGACTGAAATCGAAGTGCTCTTGCAACGTTGAGTATGTGTCGATGCTTATGCTCTACACGACCATTTTGTTGCAGCGTTCCTACACAAGATGTCTCATGTATTATCCCCTTCTCGCGAAAAAATTCAGTAAGTCACATAATCTCATATCCATTATCGCTGCTAATGGTTTGAAGTTTTGTGTCAAATTGGCGCTCAATAAAAGCGATGAAATTGGGAAGAGTAGAAGCTGTTTCCACTTTTTTCGGCAATAAGTAAATCCACAAGGCTCGAGAGTAATCATCCATAATTGTCAGAAAATAACAAGAGCCTCAAATCGATTTTGTGCGATAAGGTCCCCACAAATCACAATGAATAATTAAGCTCCAACCTCAGATGTTTTATGGGTAAATTAGGAAAAATGGTGTGTTTGAGTTTATAATTCGCCAAATGTGTGTGTTTTAGTTGGGTAGTAAGGAGTTGGATAGTTTTGAATAGGGACAATTTTAATAATGCCCAAAATACCCTTATTAGACAAGAGAGAAAAAAAAAAAAGAATCGTGTGAGAGGAGAGTTAGAGTGAAAAAATATTTTATTTAATTTAAATTAGGAGAAAGAAAATATGACTTTTACTTTTCCTAATCTTTGATTCATATATCTAATTTTAAAAAGTGAATCATATAATGATATATATATTAAAAAACATAGATTTTTTGCTGCACATTTTTAAATTTGGATTTTTGAAAACGGACATTTTAGGTGTACACCACTTTAGGTGTACACTGTTTTATGTGTACACCGCTTTATGTGTACACCACTTTTATGTAGGAGAGAGAAAAGCGTGACTTTTAATGTACAAAAAGCATGAGAGAAAAATGTTACTTTTTCAATTTTGTTGATGCACATTGAAATTTGGATTTTTGAAAACGGACATTTTTAAAATACATGAATGTATACGTATGAAAACATTATCATGGAATTGTTTCTTGTGATATACGATGGTCGTATGGTGATATACGATGATATACGGTGTGCGTATTCCGGTAAATATGGTGCACGTACACCGACAAATACGGTATACGCACGATGATATACGATATACATATAGTGATATACGGTATACGTATGGGGATATACGGTGTGCGTACACCGATAAATATGGTGTGCGTACACCGATAAATAGGATGTATGTACGGTGATATATGGTATACGTACGGTGATATACGGTGTACGCGTTGTGATATACAGTGTACGTCCGGGCATATATAGTGTACGTACAGTGATATACGGTGAACATACGGTGATATACAGTGATATATGGTGTACATACCAATAAACTAATTTAATTTCATTTATCTCATTATTTATCTCATTACACCGATAAACCTTTTTTTTTCAAAATTTGATTTATCTCATTATTTTATTTTGACAAAAAAAACAAATTTAATAATTTATAAAAAATATAATAACAAAACGAGGAAAAAAAAGGGTCGTCTTCTCCGTCAAAACCCCTTCCTCTTCCTCCTCCTTCGGATCCATCAGCATTTGGGACCATCTCTCTCACTATCTTCTACTCTCTCTTCCAAATGGATCTTCTAAATTTACCTTCTATTTCTTCTTCTTCTCCACCACGCCGTCGAATCTCCTCTCCGGCATCATAAACGCCAGCAACGCCAGATTTTTCAGGTTCTTCTTCTCCAACGGTCTCGATTTCGTCGTCGTGGGCGAAAAAACATCCGGAGGTGAAGACGGAAGAGGTAGATATTCCGGCGACGGCGATGTATGTCGTCAATCGGATGAGGAAGAATAAAAAGAGGAGAGAGTGAAGAAATATAAATTTAATTGTGTTTGTTTATTAATTTGATTTATTAAACTGAGTTAATGGCATTGGAAAGTAAATAAGATTATTTTGGGAGGACATCTGGGTACTTTCAACTCAGAAAGTACCCGTTTAGCAAAAAAGGTCAAAAACACATCCATTTAGCCAATTTAAAACATATACACACCCATTTTTCCAATTTTCTCATGTTTTATTAACACTTAAGAGAAATGGATTACGTGTCTACTTTGCACAAATACAAACGTCATATGACTGAAAATCAAAACGATCACTACTACTACTAAAACCAGAAAGTAGCAACATCTCCATAGCTTTAGAAGCAGGGTGACCCAAACGCCGGTGCCAAAGATCCGGTGTATGTGTCTCCATCGCGTTTGCTGTCACAGCAACATTGATTCCTCTAAAGAAATAGAGACCATTATATTGTTCACCCACTCCAATCACCTTCTGCGTGACTCGGTCTTGGACAACACAAGGTTTGTCAAATATCTAGAAGATACATCCACAATCTCTAGTCAACTGAGAAACATATATAAAGAGACATTGCAATTCATCAACGAAGAACACGTTATTCAACTGAAGCTGCGATCCTAGATAAACTTTCCCTTGTTTCGTAGTTGTAGTAAAACGACCATCTGGTAGTTTGATAAAAACCGGAGCCATCTCACAAACATCAACGAGAAACTCAACACTACCAGTCATGTGATTCTAAGCCCATGTATCAATGATCCAAGATTCTAGGAAATACGTGCCCGAGAAATTGTGATGAGCACTCGAATTTCGCTCATTAAGCATTTGAACCAAGGTCTTCCATTGTTGGTCATTCGATCTGCGGAAATCAACTCGATCAGAATCTGTCATAGCCGAATTCGTTGCATAAACCGGTGCTGAAGCAATAACTTGGTTTACGCGAGCTGGTTCAACATGACGTGGTGGTACGGACGGAGGAGACTCACGACGGTCATTAGGATAAGCACTCGGAACTACCTGTTGTGAATTCGGCATTTTAGAGCGTGGTCTTTCTCCCCACCATGGCGGATATCATATCGTCCGAAAACAATTCGCTGCTAGATGTCCCGTTCTTCCACACAAAGTGCATACGGCATTAGGATCCTTAAGCACGTGTGTTTGTTGTTTGGGAAAAGGAACAGCCTGAACTGCAAAACTCACACCATCATGTCGTTCTTCAATCATGCGAGTAGCCTTTTTCGATTCTTCATCTTGAGTAACGACCTGGTATGCCTCATCAAGTGATGGAAGAGGATCTCGAGACAACAATGATGACTTCACGGCGCTGAAGACAGACTCATCGAGTCCCATCAAGAATTGATGAGACTTGTCTTCCTCCCGTTCCTTTGCAATTTCGTCTGCCGTTTTAGCTCACTGGAAATCGGCTAACTTGTCCACAACTTCGTCAATTTTCCATAGTAGGCTTCTACAGCAGTACCACGTTGCATACAATTAGCCAGTTCCGTTTTGAGACGTAGAACCCTTTGTCCATTCTTCCCAGAGAAACGCTTTTGTATATGCGTCCATAAGTCATGAACAATCTCATGGTGAGAGAGCGAACTGCTCAATTTTGGAGCGGTGGTGAGCTTAATCCAAGACACCACCATAGCGTTGTTCGCCCACATATCTTCAATATCGTCGGAATCATCAGGAGGACGAGGGATTGAACCATCTACGAATCCAAACTTCTTAAGCGCATACAAAGCAAGTCTGAGATTCAACAACCACTCATCATAGTTAGGACCGTGAAGCTGTGGTTGAGAGATGATCGATCCATGGTTGTCGCCTGATGATATATCATAGGGATCAATCCTTCGACGTGTTGTCTCTGGATTTCCCTTCGTTGCCATAGTAATAGACGATCCCTCTTTGGATTGAGGTGTGTCGTCAACCATTAGAAGAGTGTCACGATAGAGTAATCGAAAACACTAAGGTCATAGATAGATAGAAAATTGAAAGCAGAGTTCGACAGAGAGGTGGCAGAGAATCGAGAACCTGAAATTTTAGGTTAGTATCTGATACCATGTTAAGAAACGATAGTTCGTATAAAGGTTTCTTATTGATTATTATGTGAAGGATGCGCCTTATACACAAATCGGATTAACCTAAATACAATTAGATAGTTACCCAACTAGAAATATTTAATTAACTAATTACATATAAGTACATATATTTCCCAATAAACTAGAACCCAATTTTGTTAGGTGCGATTCGGGTTCAGTTCGGGTTTATGACTTTGGGAAATGGGTTCGAACTTATTTATTAATTAATCTTGGGGAGAAAAAATAATACTAATGTTATTACAAAAAACGTATTTATTGATTAATTTTTAGAAATTATTTTTAACTATATATATATATATATGAAAACGGTTTTTTACATATTTGTAGAAAGTTTTTTTTGTTTTTTATATACAAATTTTATATTATTTTTGTTCGTAGGTCGTACCAAGATTATCAACGTGGTGGTGGTTCTCCTCAATCACGCTTCAATCCACGCAGGGGCGGCAAAGTAGTAGTAAGGCCACACCGAATCCGTCACCTTCTCAAAATTCTTGAGTCATATAGTGAAATTCCTCGTCCGATGATGACAGTGGAAAAGCTAGTTCGGGAACCAGACTGCAAAAATATCCCAAAGCTTCACCCGTTACGCCAAAATGGTGAGACGTGGTAAATTGTTTTCTCTTCACTTCAATTCATTTATTTTATTTTTTTTATTTGTTAATATTTTTGTTTTTTTTTTTCCTTCGTAGATTTGGAATATCTCATAATGGCATCAGTAAATTCATCTTGAAAATGTTACATTCGATCCTCCAAAAATCATATAAGAAGTACTCGGATATACCAATCGAGGAACATGACTTGTGGTTTAGAACATTTGCAGTAAGTATTTATAAAATACTTATTTAACTTTTTATATATTTTTTTGCATTTCTAAATATAATATATATTTTTCTCTCGTAACAAGATTTTAACTAGTATGCGGCCATCATGGGTCTTGTTCGTAAAGAGTTCCACAAAGCGATCTCCAAATCATACTCCCACAACATGAGCGAGTGGAAACAGAACTGGGCACAAGGGAAAGACAAGTCAAAAAGCTTGAACCAGTTCGTTTGGGAAGCCTTCCACTCGTATTGGGCATGACCAGAGACCCAAACCTCGTTAAAAACCAACTAAAAAACCGTAGGAGCGACCGAGGTAGTAAGGGGATTGTGGTCCACAATGCAGATGCAACCAGCTTCTTGAGCCGCANTCGGATATACCAATCGAGGAACATGACTTGTGGTTTAGAACATTTGCAGTAAGTATTTATAAAATACTTATTTAACTTTTTATATATTTTTTTGCATTTCTAAATATAATATATATTTTTCTCTCGTAACAAGATTTTAACTAGTATGCGGCCATCATGGGTCTTGTTCGTAAAGAGTTCCACAAAGCGATCTCCAAATCATACTCCCACAACATAAGCGAGTGGAAACATAACTGGGCACAAGGGAAAGACAAGTCAAAAAGCTTGAACCAGTTCGTTTGGGAAGCCTTCCACTCGTATTGGGCATGACCAGAGACCCAAACCTCGTTAAAAACCAACTAAAAAACTGTAGGAGCGACCGAGGTAGTAAGGGGATTGTGGTCCACAATGCAGATGCAACCAGCTTCTTGAGCCGCAAAATTCAATTGGTAATATTTGTTTTTTTATATTTTTATTTGTTAATTAGCAACCAACATTTTTTCGTATTTTATAGACGCAAGAATCCAAAGGTGTGCGTCCAAATTACTTGACACTTATGGAGGACACACACGAACAAGAAAACCGGTTTGGTTTAGGATCATGTTGTCTATGAGCTCATCGAGAAGGTGAAGAAGAAAAAGATAGACCGCTTGACCCAGAAGTCTCAGGAAGGCTCTTCCTCTTCCAACGATTTGCAAATCAACCGCAAAACTTTAATTTTACTTATTATTTAATTTTATATTATAATTTTGTTATGTACTAATTTTTTTCTCAATTCGTATGAGACACTGGTTAAAAAAGGTCGTCGGTTGGAGTTGGAAAATCTTGGGTTTAGTGACAGCGCAATATCTACGATGTTTCCATCTAACCGCGAGCTCATGAAGAGATCGAGCGGTTGAACGAGATGACCTTCGTATAGAGGCCTTGGAGCAACTGAAAACTAAAATGGAAGGGACGCTCGCTACTGTTGTCGTTTACATGCGCTAGTAGTATCCGAACGACTTTCCGCCTATCCCAAGCCCTCACCTGCCCTCACCCTGAGTTCCATACCCCGATGACCAAAATGTTTTAAAAATTATTTTTTAATATTAAATTTCATTTTTATTATGATTTAAAATTACAAATATTCAATAAATTGATAATTTTAAAAAAAATATTTATTTTTTTAAATTCCTCAGAAAATTCTTGGAAAGTATATAGCTCCATAGAAATCTGTCGGAAATTCCTCGGGAAAACATATGTCGGAAATAAAATCCATAGGAAATCCGTTGGAAGACATGCAACAGAAAACCATTAGAAAGCCGTCATAATGTTTTAACGGGTTTTTTGAGAACTTTAAGAGGCTCTCGAAATGCCGCCAGATTTTACCATCAGATATAGACTATTTTCTTGTAGTGATGATATTTAGATGCCTCGTAAGAAACTCTGATATCTTAACAATTTTTCTTTCGTTTTAAGAGAGCGATAATATATTAACTTTTATTTGTTTCGATATTTTACTAAAATAAAGAACATAATTACTTTTAAATGAATTTAGACATGGTATTCATAACAATATTTCTTTAAATATACAGGATACGTGGCTTCGTGAGTACATATGATTGTTGCTTGTGTATCAAAAAAATCCTTAGTCTCTCTGTATATGTCAAAAATGATAGCGTCTACTTCGCTTCCTTGTTTTTTTTTTTTAATTTTAATAATACTTTATTTTCACATCTCTACAAGCAGAAGATGGCTGATCAGGGAATGAATATGATTACTAATACAAACCTCACCAGTACCACATGAGCTAGTATAAAGAGAGAGAAGAGAGCAAGGGCTGAAGATAAGAGAGCAAGGGCCAAAGATAAGAAAGCTAAAGCTGAACAAACCCAAACCAAGTGGTCAAAAATGAGTCCTCAGATGCGTTTGCTTGATTTCTAGCTGTAGTTATCCTATCTAAACCCACTAACTTGGCACGAATGAGAGAGCGAGTTTCACGAGCTACCTGAAACGATGACTTGGACACTGAACCATGCAGCCTTGAGTTCCGCTCTTTCCAAATTTCGTACAAACGTGCTTGTAGAATGAATTTGCAAATAATGTTGAGCTTAGAGTTTCGAGAAGGAGAGTAGACCCAATCAACTATATCATCCAAGAGAGGAGGAGGGGATAGTGAATGATGAGTGAAGAATGATTCCCAAACCTGTGATGAGAATGAACAATTAAAGAAAAGATGCGACCTTTGTTCCGAGTCGATACCGCAAAGGATGCATGTCGAAGGAACTTGAAGACCCTAGCTTCGAAGATGATCCCTCGTGGGCAATCAGTCAAGAGAGATCACCCAATGAAGAAAAGCATGCTTGAGGATTCCTTGAGAGAACCAAACTCTCTTACCCCAAGTAACCGGAAGACCCAAAGGGTGGAGAGCATCCCACGTTTTCGAAGCTGAAAACAAACCCGGTTCACTTATCTGATCAAGCTTCCATTTGAACACATCTGGCCGAGATGGTTGAAGGCCATCAACAAGAGGAAGAACAGCCTTGAGTAGGACTGTAATAAGGTGTCTTCCTCTCGGCAAAAGCCATCTCCCATTTGCCGCAGCTTGACTAACCGATGACGATCTCTGAAGACCCGTAACTCTAGGACCATTTGAACCCGTCAAATCTATTAATGGTCCTAAGCCTGTCCAATCATCAAGCCAAAACATAGCCTCTTCCCCTGATCCAACTATGCATATCATAAATGGTCTTGCTAGGGGATAGAGTTTTAGTAGCCTCTTCCACAGCCAGCTCCCCGAATTATCCGCCGAATGATCCCAAAAAGATTTTCCTCGCAGCAACACCTTCTTAATCCAAGACACCCACAACGAACCTCCTTTTGTAAAGAGAAGCCAAATAAGTTTGAGACCAAATACCTTGTTCGAAGCAACAAGTCTTCTAAGTCCCAAACCCCCAACCTCCTTTGAAGTACACACAGAATCCCAAGAAACCTTAGCTCCTCGGGCCAAATCCGCAGCTCATGACCAAAGGAAGGCACTGCTTAGGCAAAGGGAAAACCGCTGCCCAGAAGTTGATAATCCCAAACAGAACCGATTTGATCAATTGCAAACGACCCGCAAAAGAGAGATGTTTCACCAAGTAAGAGGAGATACGATTATTGACTCTATCAAGCAGAGGCTGATAATCCGCTGCTTTCATTTTGTGAGGGAGCAGCGGGAGTCCAAGGTATCTCACAGGAAGAGCACCCTGAATGAGACCAAACCGAGCAGCCAAAGATTGGGTTAAAGAGGTATTCCCACCATCCAAATACAGAGCTGATTTTCCCAAGTTAATAGCTAGCCCAGAGGCCAAGTAGAAAATCCTAAAAACCTGGAAAATCCCTTCAAGCGATGATTATGATCCATCAAAAAAGACTAACACATCATCCGCAAAGCTCAAGTGGGTAATGAGAGGATCTCTACATAACGGATGAGGAGCAACCTTATTACGAACCACCGCCAAATCCAACTCTTTCGAAAGAACATCCATTGACAAATTGAAAAGAGAGGAAGAAATGGGGTCACCTTGACGAAGACCTCTCTTTCCCAGGAAATAGCCAACCAGCTCTCCATTAAGTGCCATGGAGTAAGAAGGTGAGCAAATACACTCCTTGATCCAGGAGATGAAGGTATGAGGGAGATCTAAGGCCTTCAAAATGTTTAACACAAACTTCCAATCGAGATTATCGTAGGCCTTAGAAATATCCACCTGAAGACATCCTCTTGAGGTATTTCCTGCCTTGTGAAAATCAGATACCAACTTTGTCGCTAACAACACGTTTTCGCAGAGTAGTCTTCCTAGAACAAAGCCCACTTGGTTACTTTGGACTGCCTCAACAAGAAACAGCTTGAGCCTCGACGAGAGAATGCGAGAAATCACCTTGTAAATGGTATTGCAACACGAGACAGGCCTGAAATCTGCAAGCTTGTCTGCTCCTGGACGCTTGGGTATCAGAGTAATTGATGTGGCATTAACCTGGTTCAGCATCCGCGAGGAGAGAAAGAAGTCACGAATAGCAACAATTACATCTTCACCCACTAGGTCCCAAGAGGAGGTGAAGAATTCCGGAGTAAAGCCATCAGGCCCATGGGCCTTATTATATGGTAAGGAGAACAAGGTGGACCTTATCTCCTCAGCCGAGGGATTAGCCGAGAGTCTAGCTGACAGACTTGCTGAACACCGGAAATGATTGGATTTGAGCAACATAATAAGGAGATACCGCTGTGTTAGGAGAACCAAGCAAATTGAAGTAGTATTGTGTGACCATGTCTTTTATATGATTCCTCTCTGAGACCTTTGAATTATATTCTCTAGGGAGATAGAGGATGATGTTCTTAGAAAGATTCGACTTCACCGACTTGTGATAAAAACTAGTGTTGGCGTCTCCCATATCCAGCCATCTAATTCTGGACTTTTGGCTGAAAAATTACTCCTCCGATAAAGCCCATAACTGCCAAGACAAACGTGTTAGTCTCTCCTCCTCAAACAGACTCTGTGAGGGAGTATTAAGAACATGAATCTGGATCCCTTCTAATTTTTTAAAAGCTTCATTTGATCTGAGCTGAATATTGCTAAAGCTTCCTTTGTTAAGGGACTTGCAACAAAAATTTGCATCTCTGAGCCTCCTATATAGCACAACCATTGGAGGGCCAAGAAAGGAAGAGTCTCCCCAAGCTTGGCACAATAGCTCTTTGAAATCTGGATGAGTGATCAAGAAAGAGAAGAATTTGAAAGGAGTCTTCCTTCTATATTCAATCTCCTCCAAAGCTAGAAGACAAGGAGAGTGATCGGATGGGCCAGGAGCATCAAAATGAGTGGACAAAAATGGGAACTTATTCACCCACTCCTCATTTCCCACCGCTCTATCAAGTTTCCTAGTTATCGGGTTACTCGGCTGGCGATTTGACCAAGTCATGGAACATCCACTCATTGGTAAATCAAACAAATTGCTAGAAGAAAGACAAATTTGGAAATCCATCATTCTCTGTAAAGAAGGAGCAGAGGGAAATAGAGAGAACATTTCATTCGAGGAGAGCACCTGATTAAAGTCCCCTAGCACTGCCCAAGGAGAATGGGCCATAATAGCATATGACCCTATCTGAACCAGATTCTCCCATAGCAACTCTCCTGGATGCTTCATCATTCCTCGCATAAACCAGACCCAATGTGAAGGCCTGATTGGTTGTTGGACTGAGAACACCACAAAGGATCAGCTGATCCGATTAAAACTAAGTAACCACTGATAAAGAAGTATTCCACACCAAAATAATCCTTCCATTCGACGCTTCCACTGAGTAGTTGGCTTCAAAACTCCAACCTAGAAGGACTTTATTCATAACTGCCGAGAGATTATGCTGCTGCACACGACTCTCCAAAAAACCGCCGACTATAGGTTTGTTAACGGTTAACCACCTTGAGACTGCTTTTTGTTTCTCATGGCCATTAAGGCCTCTTACATTCCAACTGGATATCATCAAGGGATTCAAAAAAAGGGACAGATAACTTATTAAGTTACCACAAGGGAAGCCATTTGCGGCTGCGAACGACCCCTTGGAGCCAACTTTGTAGAGCTTCCGGTCAATGAAATCGATGTAGACACATCCGATAAAACCTCTAAACCAACACCAACTTCAAGCAGGCCTTGCTGACGAAGCTTCCTTCTAGCTCTTTTTCTAACTTTCGCAGAACGGGCTGGAGAAAAGGTAGGCGGAGACGAAGTATGCCTACCCAAATTCTGGCTCGAGAAATACGAATACCTTCCTCTTCCTCATGAACCTTTGCTGAAGTGAGAGTGCTTTCAGCCGTCTTTACTGGACTAACCTCTGGAGCTGGAGGACAGTGTTTCGATCGTCTAGCCACTATTGTCCAACCCTCAGAAGAAGAACTACTCACAAACTCCAAAGCCTTGGAGTGAGGCAGACTCTTAACTCTTCCCGACCGCGAACTAGAAGGCTTAATAGGGATTGCCATTGTCTGAACATGATCTACTACCTTTGGCTGAACAGGAGCAGCCTCCCTTGTCTGAACAGGAACCACTGCCTTCGGAACTAAAACCAGTGGCAAGATATCTCCTCCTCTAGGAGACATCTTACTAGCAATAACCTTTACTGTATGATGTATCGACTTCTAGGAGGATAAAGGACAGCGAATAGGCAAATGTCTGAAATCTCCACAAGAATCACACTTCGGAGGATTTACTCTCAAATATTCGGCTGTAACCGTGACTGAATTCCCTTCCTTATATGTCACTCGAACTGCAGAGGGGAGAACCTTACCCAACACAACCTCCACCTTGATTTTTGCAATTCCCAAATCGTTAGGCACAAGCCTAGACCTTTTAGTATACAAGGGATCCCCAATTCCTGAACCGATAACACTCAGACCTTCCAACGAAAACAACGGAGGAGAGACATTATGAAGAACAACCCAAATAGGTGCTGAGAAAAGCTTTTTCGGAGCAAGAGACACAGTCGGAGACCACGCAGTCACAGAGAAAGCACAATTTCCCACCTACCAGAAACCCACATCCAACACCCACTTTCTTGAAGTTTATGAGGGAATGTATATAAGGCAGATACTTGGAGAGTATAGCTTGACTGAAATTCTTCCCTAAGTCCCCCATATAGGATTCAGATCTGAGAAGATCTTAGACGCCGTAGGAGGAGATCCATGGAAATAAGCCACCACATGGTCCTTCCACAGATCTGAAACCCTAAGAGACACATAATCCGGAGCTAAAATCAGAGGAGTACCATCTTCAAGGAAGGAAGGAGGAGCCATTTTCTTCAAGTTGCGGAGAGAATAACTAAACCGATTTGCCCACAAAACAGATGGTTCAACGACAGGGGACGAGGACAAGGCTTCCGAAGAGGAGGCCACCGCCGAACCCGAGGCTGGGAGAGCAACAGAACAGCACACTTCAGCAACCGGTGCTAAAACTGAGGCAAGAGGAGGATCACCTAACACAGGCGACATCAGATCGACCTTTGAGACTGAATCAGAGAGCTCCAGAGGGGCACATGGGAAGAGATCCGATGGCGACACCGGAGAAGAGCATATCTGGATCTCACTCCTCGAGAAAACCGCTAGCAAGTCTTGAGGAATATCAAAGTGATCTGGATCTGGAGGAATTTTTGGAGGCAGAGGAGGAGCCAAAGTAACCATGAGAGAAGGAAAGAAACGAATAGGAGGGAGAAAGTCAGAAGTGCTCGTTGGCGGCGAGAGGCCACACGATGGAGACGATTACAAAGAAAATTAAAATTGTCTTTTCAATCGCTCAGAGGAGAGAGAAAATATAATTTTTACTTTTTTATGTATAAGAATATATTGTTTGTTCCTTCGTTTCCTTTAGGCTTCTATCTTAAAACGTTAAGCAAAATCTCCATCTTTTGCATGTATTATTTGTCGGGAAAACAAATTATATTCGCTACAAAATCATCGAACTCTTAATATTTTCAGAAGATTTGCTATAAACTCCAATCAAGTGTTTTAATTTGGGTAAAAAGAAAATACTTATTTTTGTTTCGATATTGTATGTGGTTTCAGAATTTTTTCAGAGAGACATTTCAAATATTGTTGTAATATTAATTATACACTTCTTAATTATAAAAGCATTTACAGTAGAAGATAAGATTCATGTAAAATATGTGTGTTGGACTTTTAGTCTTGCAAGGGTCCAAAAAATTTGGTATTGGCAATACACAAAAGCGACAAAAGTTTTTATTTTTGGCAGTTGCATACTAAGATTCAAACACAGATCAAAAGGATGTGTAACACATCTTATACATGCAAGAACTAAGGCTGAAACCCATCACATTCAGGTAATTATTGATACTCGATCTGGCATGTAAATAAGCTTCTTCTCTTTTTAATTTACCCATAAATCAATCTAAGAAGTAGAATGAGCCTCCAGCCTTTTGCTCTCTGTCCTGGAGTGACTCTGATTTGTTGATCCTTGGCCTGAAGTTGGTCGGATCCCGTCTGAATGTGATGTTCAGGTGTTGCAAATGCAAGGGGACAACATGTTTATTATGTAGAGGACCACTACTCATTCATATTATTAAGACACAAAAAGAGTGTTAGAAGATCTAATTACCGATAAAAAGAAATTCATTCCGCTGAGCAGCGACTGCGGAGAATTAGCAATGCACTTGACGGCTGGATGGCCTTGGTACACAATGACTCAGTCCGCCAAATAGGTCGCCATTATGAAATCATGCTCCACGATAAACGCGGTTTTCTTTGCGTGTAGGATGAACCGCTTGATCACCTTTGAAGATGTGATCCACTGCTGTGAGTCCATATGCGCTCTTGTCTCGTCAATCGATCAGATTGATGTCTGTAGGCTTCCTAAGGCACATAGTTATGGCAACCCTCTGCTTCTCTCCACCTGAGAGGTCGCCTATCTATTGATCCAACAACTCCTCAATCTGGAGTTGTCTCACTACATCCGACGCAAACTGTGGATGCACATACACATCACGAATCATGTCATGCAGCAACTGTCTCACCGTACATGCGCGCTTCGAATCAATCCATTGTGGTTTGTACGACACATTAAACACTGGGATCCCCTTTTCATCTGGGAATGCGCTTGCCTGCCAAAACATTAGGTAGGATACAACTTTAAGTTTCATTCCTTCAAAGTCTAACCATAAGGAGAGCAGAGGAAGAGGAGAAACCATCTACCAGCATCCGGATGAAGGTCGTTTTCCCTGTAGCATTCTCCCCGAGCATTACGATAATCTAAGAGTCTGTGAACTCCCCTCCCATCACTTCCAGCTTGAAATCCCCAACTAACTTACTCATGTTTAGGTATTTGTATCTTGCATACAACTTCACTTCCCCATACTCATGTGGAGTATCAGATACCTTGGAAAGAAACAATCAGTCACAAAACATCCACCGTTTCTCTAGTAGCTAGGAAAAAAAAAACTCTACCTTGAAGGTCAGAGATTCATCCCTGAAACGCAAGTTTTATGTGGGGATAAAACCAGCCAAGAACACGTTGATTCCTTCTCTGACAGAAAAGGGGAGAGTCACCACACCATATGATGTCGGTTTGCCATACAAATAGCAAACAAAATCTGACAAATAGTCAAGGACGATGAGGTCATGCTCCACCACAATAACGTAGCTGCAACAAAAATCCAAAGCCATATGTAAGCAGAGCATATTATGTATGTTCAAGACACAACATACAGAGAGATGATGATGAAATCAAACCTGTCAGGCCTAAGGAGTGAGCGTATAACTTGAGCAGCTTTGAGTCTTTGCCTCACATCAAGGTAACTAGATGGCTCATCAAACGTGTATATCACTGCCTTCTTCAGGAAAACTGCAGCAATCACAAAGCTCTGCATCTCTCCACCAGATACATTTGTTACATCACGCTCAAGAATCTTGGTCAACTCCATATCAGCACAAATCTCCTCCATCATTCCGCTCTCGTCCAGCTTCTCAAGTGTCTCCCCAATCTTACCTAGAGAAACTTTTTTATTTGGTCTACATGTTGTGGCTTTATAACGGCATGTCATACAAGTAGAAGGCATTAGCCTCTGCTTTAATGAACTACTTCCGTAGGAACAAATATAATCAAGATCAATTTCCACCCTACCGTTAGATCCTCTTCTACGAGTCGGGTGAAATAGCTTTGAAGTTCTGAGCCGCGGAAGTGATTCAAAATTTCCTGCCAGTTCGGAGGATTCTGCCCAACATGGTAGGTAGTAGAACAATGTCATATATCAGTTACACAAGAGATGCATATTCAGAGAGGCTACAATTACCTTGTATCTGCCAAGATATGGTTTCAGTTTATTAGCCAAGATTTTGAGAGCCGTAGATTTCCGAATACCGTTTGTTCCAACCAAACCTAGGACTTGGCTCGACCTTGGAACTAGAAGCCTGCAGGTGGAGACATATAATTTCTCAGAGTGATTGTCAAACAGAATCAACAAGGCAATACAAAAATTGATAAGCTGGCATGTGCAATTTGAAGGAGTTTTCCCTATAGCGGTGGATTGTATCTTTCTCTAAGTCCTTAGAAAGATTGACAATCTGAATGGCTCCAAATAGGCACTTCTGCAATTGTGTACCAACGAATCTCAATTAATGTGTCTAACTCGAATGTTGTCGTCCAACTTGAATACGTACCTTCACGCAGATGCCACATCATATACATAGCTCCTCTGATAAGAAATTAGTCTTGGAAGTAGGAGTCACCTCGATACAAAGTCTCCCTAGCGAGAGAGAAACCAAAACAAATCGTGTTAGGCACTAGTTTCATAGAGAAAATGTTACTCCACACAGTAAAAGAGGCTAGCCAGCGAATGGAAACGAGGGAAAAGTACCCGTCTTGACAACATGACAGCTCTTTTTGCACTCCTGGTGGCATTTCTTCGGCTTGCACCGATCATTATTCACAATAGCAATCCGTGTCAATCGATCTGCCATCCTGCAAAGACGATACTGCAAGGTACAGAAAATATCAACAATTTAACAAGGATATTGCTTTGGCAATGACTAAAGATGCTGGAGACTGGCATATGCAAGTAAATAGTAACAGAGCCAACGACATAGATATAATTGAGAGCTGAAACAGGTGTAAATTTGAGCTGAGAAGGAGAAGATTATCAAAGATTTCTTTTCTTTCTTTCTTCTTGACATCTCAAGGATACACTGCATTCCTTTTTATACAAAGACAAGAGAAAACCCTAAAGGAGCATTTATGATAACTCAATCTTATCCTTAGCCTATGTCCTAGAGAGCATTAAAACGATTAGAGAGTTGAATATCAGAAATCGTCTTCTTCTTATTTTGCTTTTGCTCTGTACTGATTTTCTCTTGTTGGGTAGGTGACAGTGATTGTTGTAGCGAGGAAGATGAAGTTTTTGTTTTGGGCTTTAACACATCTTGGCCCATTACGGATGTCTGCACTTGTTTGGGCCTCCAACGCTTAAGGCCTGCTTCTGCTGCATTTGGAGAGTTAGTCTTAATAGCCGCCCCTCAAACTTGATGGGGTTGGAACATCCACACCAAGTTTGTATCGCAGAGAACTAAAGGCTTCATATAGCAGTGACTTGGTAAAGATATCGGCTAGTTGCTGATGAGATGGGATGTGATTCACAACCAAAGATCCAAGGGCAACCCTTTCTCTGACATAATGATGATCTAGCTCAAAATGCTTCGTTCGAGCATGAAAAGTAGGATTTGCAATCAGCATTACGGCCGATAGATTGTCACAATAGAGCTCAGGAGTAGCATGTAATGGAACTCCAATTTCCTTGAGTATATCACTGATCCAAGTGATTTCCGAGGCAGTTTCAGACATTGCTATGTACTCTGCTTCGGTTGAACTTTTTGAAACTGTGGGCTGTTTCTTAGATGACCAGGAAATGAGATTGGACCCAAGAAAGGTGCAGAAGCCACCTGTGGATCGTCTAGTAATCTTGCAACCAGCCCAGTCGCTATCACTGTAAACCCTCAAGGTAAAATCAGTGTGCTTGGTGAAGTTGATTCCGAAAGCAAATGTTCCTTTAACATACCTTAGAATTCTTTTGAGAAGAGAGAAGTCTGAGGTTGACGAAGCATGCATCTTCTGACAGACGTAGTTGACTGCAAACTGGATGTCTGGTCTAGTTAGGGTAAGGTATTGGAGCTTATCAGCAAGACTCCGGAAGTAGGTTGGATCAGAGAACAACTCTTGCTTGTCTATAGGTTGATCTAGTTGCAGAGGCAGATGAGTAGGCATTGGGGAACAGTCACTCATTCTAGCGACAGCCAATACGTCTTCTGCGTACTTTTGATGCGAGAGAAAAAGGCCATTAGGTTGTCTATGAGCTTGAATCCGAAGAAGATAGTGCACTGGACCCATATCTTTCATCCGGAACTGGCCACTCAGCTCCTTAAGAAGTCTAGATAGAGTTGTGGAGTTGTTTCCTATCAAGATCATATCATCAACATACAGGAGTAGGAGAATAAGATCCTTGTCTTTGATGTAGATGAAGAGATAAGGGTCTTTGATGCTGCAGATAAAGCCAAATTCCAGTAAGAAGGTACCAAATTTATCAAACCAAGCCCTCGGAGATTGTTTAAGACCATAAAGAGATTTGTGTAAATAACACACATGGTTTGGTCTCGCCTTATCAACAAATCATGCAGGTTGATGAATATACACTGTTTCAGTGAGATCTCCATGCAAGAACGCATTTTTAACATCCATTTGTTTGATTTCCCAATCCATAACAGTAGCAATATCAAGAACCACCCTCACAGTAGCTGTTCTGACAACATGGCTATAGGTTTCTAGGTAGTATATTCCTTCTTCCTGATCATAGCCTTTGGCAACTAGTCTTGCCTTTAGTTTGTCCAATGATCCATGCCTACTAATATATACTCTGCCTGTCGTGGGGAGTAGGCATCGGTAACCTTTGTATTTTTCATTGTATCCTAGAAAAACACACTGCATGGATCGAGGGTCAAAGTTATTCTTAGCATAATCTCTGAGAGTATGGTAACAAGCACAGCCAAATACCCGGAGTGAAGTGTAGTTTGTTGCTTTGCCATGGAGAAGTTCATAAGGACTCTTGTGATGAGCAAAGGCAGAGTGAGGGAGAAGATTACTCAAGAAATTAGCCGTGAAAAAGGCTTCCACCCAATACTTATGTGGTAGTTTGCTCTGAAAAAGCATTGAGAGACCTATCTCTGTAATTTGTCTATGCTTTATCTCTGCTAAACCGTTTTGTTGTGGTGTATGTGGACATGAAATGAATTGTTGTATCCCACAGTGTTGCAAGTGTCTTAAAAATACTTGGCTTGTGAATTCTCCACCACCATCACACTGGAAAATGCTTATTTTCTGTTGAAACTGATTCTCAACTAACTTTTGGAAGACACTGAAGATAGAAAAGAACTCAGATTTTTCAACTTGAGAGGATACAACCAACAAAACCTTGAGAAATTGTCAATAAACACCACATAATACTTGAATCCTTGTCCTGAAAGAACATGAGAGGGACCCCAAATGTCACAATGTATCCTTTTCAAAGGCCTAGAGGCAATAAAAGGAGAGGAAGAAAAAGGTAAATGTGAGCTTTTCCCTAGCTGACACGCTTCACACATGGCTTGAATTGTCTTATTGATGATGAAAGATCTTGAAGCTGATAGATGCTGGAGGGTTTTTGGATTAGGATGCCCCAAACGTTTATGCCACACCTCATCAGTAGCTGAATGTTGTCTGGATGAGTAGAACGCATGAACATTTGGTTCCTCCAACAGATACAAGCCATCACTGTTGCTTCCCATTACCAACAACCTCTTTGTTTCCTTATCATTAATACGGACACCATCATAGTCAAATTCAAAGGTGCAGGGATAATCTCTAGTAAGCTTAGACACAGATAGTAGAGATTTAGCTATGTCCGGACACACAAGAACATCATGAAGAGGAAGCTTACATGAGGTTGATGGAATGTGAGCAGAACCAGTATGAGTGATAGGAAGGAACAGACCAGTACCAACCATGATTGCTTCTGAACCAAGATATAGATGAACATGTTGCAGGTGCAGAGCCCATGATGTGAGCAGTTGCTCCAGTATCTGGTATCCATTCTTGTCCACTATGATCAGTTATATCAGTAATCCTCATTGCTGCCATAGCATTAACCGGATCATCATATCTACGCCAACAGGTCATTGCTGAGTGACCCACCTTCTCACAGATTTGACATGTGGGGCGTTATTGATCTGAGTGAAAAGAAGAGCCTCGTCCAGCACTGTGACCAAACTGTTGAGGAAATCCTCTGCCCTGAGTTGAATAAGTACCTCGACCACGATAACCACGAGATCCTCCTCGAGACTGTCCACGACCTCGTCCTGAATAGCCTCCTCTTTCACCGTAGAAGGCTTCATGAGGTGTAATGGCAGAGGCAGATTCATAAGACTACAACTTGTCATCGAAACCAGTAAGCTTGTACAAGACATCCTCAAAGCAAGGTCCCATATAAGAATTCATGGCATCTTCAATGACAGTGACAATAGCCTCATATTCTCGTCCCAAACCGTTCAGAATCCCATAGATTTCTTCGTGTTCAGAGATTGGCGAGCCTATGGAGTCTAGCTGATCACAAAGAGATGTCATTTTTGAGAGATACTGAGCTAGAGGTATATTGCCTTTCATAGTGGTTTGAATTCTGCGCTAAATATCCAACTTGCGTGTGGCAGAGACTCTATTATACTTCTTAGCAACAGAGAGCCATACCTCCTGAGAAGAGTGAAGACCATAAATGCTTTTCAGAGCCGCTTCTGAAAGCGACCCGTAGATCGAAGCCATGATGAGCTGATCAGTTTGAACCCACTTCAAGAACTCTGGATTGCTAACCTCAGTCTCCACATTTTCATTGCGAACTCGAACAGTTGGAGAGGGTCGTGGGATAGCACCAGTAACGTAGCAAAGCAGGAGCTGACTCTGAAGAAACTGCTCAAACTGAAGCTTCCAAGACAGGTAGTTTGTGTCATTCAAGCGAAGAGTGACAACTTGATTGATGGAAGTGTTGCTGGAGTGAATGGAATCTGGAGGTGAACATTCGGAGGAACTTGCGGTGGCAACGGTGGAACAACCACGGGGTTCGGGGCTGGCGAAATCACTGGAGGCGGAGGCAGCGGCGCCTTAGGTAAATCGTCGGCGTGAGCCATTTTGGCTCTGATACCATGTAAATTTGATAGCTGAGAAGGAGAAGATTATCAAAGATTTATTTTCTTTCTTTCTTCTTAACATCTCAAGGATACACTGCATTCCTTTTTATACTAAGACAAGAGAAAACCCTAAAGGAGCATTTATGACAACTCAATCTTATCCTTAGCCCAGGTCTTGGAGAGCATTAAAACGATTTGAGAGTTGAATATCAGAAATCATCTTCTTCTTATTTTGCTTTTGCTCTGTACTGATTTTGTCTTTGTGCAAGTGGCAGTGACTGTTGTAGCGAGGAAGATGAAGTTTTTGTTTTGGGCTTTAACACGTCTTGGCCCGTTACGGATGTCTGCACTTGTTTGGGCCTGCAACGCTTAAGCCCTGCTTCTGCTGCATTTGGAGAGTTAGTCTTAATAACAGGAACATGGAATTAACTAGATCAATCGCAAGGACATAGAGTGTAGCAACTACCAAAAGAAAGTTTAAAACCCACACGACTAGAGAAAGGAAGCCAAGCAAATCCAAGTAGGCAGACGCAAATCAGGTGCATAGGGAAAGAAAGTTTAAAACCCACATGACTAGAGACAGAAAGAAAGTTTAAAACCCACATGACTAGAGACAAGAGACAGAGCCAAGCAAATCCAGACCAAAACAAAATCCAAACACGCAATTCAGGTTTTTAGGGAATCTGCGTTGCTGTACACGTAAGTATGTGTATGCCACGAAAAAAGTATACAACTTCTTACTAGTCAGAAAGAAGAAAATCACAGAATCCACGATAGAAAGCGGAAACTTTATAGCTTCAAAGAAAGAAATTTAACCAAAACAAAACACAAAGACATGCAGCATAGAGTGTAGGAGAAACTCGACAAGCAAACGAAAGGTTAAAACCCGCATGACCAGAGACAGAAGCCACCAAAACAAAATCCATAGACGCAATTCAGGTTCATAGGGAAGGTGTATGCACGAAGCTGATATCTGGAAAACTTTAATTTACCAGTCGGAAAGAAGAAAATTACAGAACCCACTACAGATTAGGCATCCGAAAGCATAAATTTTTGAGTCTCCACATACATAAATTAAACAAAAACAATTACAAAGAGTTCATGAGGATGAGCATCGATCATACGGAGAAAGCAATGAAATTATAGATCCACCCACGAATCAAGCCAGCACAAGAAGATAGAAACAAGACAGAAAAAGAGTATAATTTTACCAGTACAGAGCAGATCGGCGAAGAGAAGAAAGACAAAAAAAAACTTAAATTTAGGGTTTGGGTTCTTTTACGTCTTCTTTCTTTTTGTTAGGGATTGGTTTTTCTTTATTCTTTATCTTTTATATTTTTATATATCATTTCTCAAATTATTATTATTATAAAGACTCGGACCTTTTACCGCTGACAAGCAAACAAAATCCTATATACTAATTAAAAATAAAAATTGTGGACACCAAAACTAAAAAGCATAACAAAATAATATGCACACTTCTTACCTATAGACAGAAAAATACTCAGACTCATCATTATGCACACTTCTCACCCAATCACCACCGTACGAAATCGTACTTCTAACAAGAAGAGACGCCACTAACAACAATAAATAAATATTAAAAATAATACCCCTCTTACGAGGTACATATAATACATAAATTTTACATAGTAAATGTATATATTAGTATACAAATTTTTTTTCCACTAGTTAGCTTTTTTTTTTTGGGTGAAAATTGAGAAAAAAAAATAACATTCCTAAATTTAAATATTGACTATGCTAACGCTAAAACTACACATGTATTTTAATTTAGGAATGTTTTTTTCTCAGTTTCTCTATTATGTAAAATTGGCGTTTGAAATTTCGTTGTCTGATTTTGTTGTTGATAACTTGATATATAAACAAACCTGGTCGATCAAATCTTGCACAGATAACCAGACGTGTTTTCTAGGATACGAAAACAAGAACGGATCTTGCCATAACTACAAAATCTTGAGCTTTGGCTCTTTTTGGGATGACCAGCGACGCATGGTCGCTAAGTTTGAAATCTATGAGTTTAACTCTGATTCATGGAGGGTTCTTGATGGCATCACTTATCACTTGTACGAGTGGCTCAAATTATCTCGTGGTGTGTCTTTGAAGGGAAATACTTACTGGTTTGATGGATATCAAAAATACCATCCGGTTAGTTCCGTAGTCATGTTTGATTTCACAACGTATCTCTCCTCCTTTTCAGAGTCATGATGTTAATGAGACTGTGGTTCTATCAGTTGTCAGGGAAGAGAAACTTGCGTTGTTGAAGTTTGTTTTATCTTCATCTCTGGTGAAGATATGGGTGACCAACACTAAGATAGATGAGGCCAAAGACTTGTCCTGGAGCGAGTTCTTAGTAGTGGATTTCGGTAAACTTATGATACAAGATTTGACGAGTTTGGTCAGTTTCTTGGTGGACGAGGAGAATAAAATGGTCGTGTGTTGTGGCGCATACATACACAATGAAGTTGTGAGTCGCAGAATTTACATAGTTGGAGAGAATATGCATAAAGAAGTTAGTAGAGAGAGTACTATAGAGAGATCATCTCATTATGCGCCACTTCTCCTCAGTTATGTTCCAAGTTTGGTTCACATTGATTCAGCAACTTGAGGCAAAGGCAAAAGCAAAAGGTGATTAGTTCATGTAACTTACATCATTGCTATTTTTCTATTTTCTCCTACATTTATAGTCATTTTTGCTAAGTTCACAAGAAAAATATGATTAAGTATCTTAAATATATTGCTGAAACAGCCGATTTATTCTGAAATAAGCAAACCCTAAAAATTACTGGACCCGAGAGGTTATGTGATAAATGATTATTGGTGTAGATGTATAACGAACAATTTGCTGGAACTTAACCGAACTAGGCCAAAATCAAAACAAACAAGTTCTTCATTAAGAAATCAACATTTCAGCTTTAAACCCCAAAAATAAACAAAACAAAGAATGAAAGAATAATATTCAACCCAACATCACAACTTCTAAAGATGAAACCAAAGAAAAACAATTTTTAAATGCATCATAATTATATCGTAGTTGTTTCAATTAGAGTAAGGCAATTTCCTCAAATCTTAACAGTTAAAAAAAAAAAAAGAATCCAAAAAAGAATCTGCAATTTCTCCCCTCTAATGGTTTAAAGAGAAGGACCAAAAGGGCAGAAGGTCCACCATAACCTTGACCGGTTCTTTCAATCTTCCCCATCTCCATTTCCCGTGTGGTTTGGCCCTCGCTGCTCGAACCAGACTGGTACAGTCACTGGCGGACCCAGGAAAATATTTTACTGTGGTCAAATCATATAATAAAAAAAAAGTATAAAAATGTATAAATTTTACAAATATGATCTTATAATAATTTATTATTTTAGCTCTACGATTAAAATGAATAACATTTTAGAAGTCTTAAGTTACATAGAATAGATTGCATATTCAAATAAATTAAAACCCACGTTCTAAGCAAATAACAAAAAAAAATTAATACCTAAAATTCAAAATATAAGTAGATTATAATATTAATAAATAGATAAAAATAGAAACTAGATTCTTTTGAATAAAAAAATTTCCTTTTTATCAAATTTTGATAGAAAACGACTTTTTTGGTAAAAGGAAAATATAATCAAGAAGGGAAAGGGGGGTCAGACAAAATATATTTATGGATACAATTTAAAAAAATTTACAGGGTCGCCTGACCCCCCTACTTTGTGTGTGGGTCCGCCCTTGCAGTCCATAGTCACTAGTTGGGTTACTGTACTCGCCGGTCGTGTTGTACTCTTGAGTTCCAAGTGCCATTTTCCTAAACTTCTTCATGTCCTCATTGTATTGGCTCGAGTCATAATCAGTGCTTTCTCCATATGAGCTGTACACATTGCTCTGGCCCGGTCTCATCCCTTCGTTCAAATCTGACAGCGATATGTTTCCTTCTAACGCACGCACAATCTGCTCGTTATTAACACCAAATCACTCACCTCCATTAGCATTATTAACATTTTAAATGACTATTAGCAACAACAACAAAAATGTGCAGCTAAGAAACTATGTTTCACAATGCTCAGATAAGTAAAGCTTTTATTCTAACTGTTGTGTTGTTCCGCTAGTATAAAAACTGAGCCGAACAAAAATTTCTCGGAAACAAAAACCAAACCCTAACTTTCCTAAGAAGAAAACCCTAGCTTGCAAAGGAAGCTTTCAATAAAAACCAAAAACCGGACCTAAACCAATCTGCAACGGAAGTTAGTGCAGATGAAACGACCCAAATAACCCAAAATGCTTTACAGAATCGTGTTCTTAAATAGGTTTTGATGTATACAAAATGTAGATAATATAATGAAGGTTTATTTTATCCAAGTCCATACCAAACTGAATTTTCATTTAGTTCTAGTTAGCTCTACATGCTTTGAAACCAAATACCAAACTAAATGCTCACTCCCATAGAAATGCATAATTGAGGTCAAATCAAGTTACCTGGCTCATTCGAGGTCTGCGACGAGCTGAATGACGAACACAAGCCGCATCACAAGCAACCATGCGAGCCATCTCCTCTCGGTCATACTCATTCTTCATCTTTGTATCAGCCAAACCCTCAAAGTCTCCTTCCTCAGATGCTCGTTTAAGCAACGGTCGTGCCTGTTTTTACATTATCCACACAGAGCATTTGCTTCATTCAACAGTCAAGTTGTGAAAAAACCATGTGAAGTTTAGATTATTTGCAGTCATAGTAAGTACCTAATCAACTAAGCTGTCATCTACATAGGCATTGTTTGCATCAACAGGACGACGTCCGGTTATTAGCTCCAAAAGCACAACTCCAAATGAGAAAACATCTGACTTTTGAATGAGCTTTCCGCTCGCAGCGTACTCCGGAGCCAAATACCTAAAATCCAAACCCAAAAAGTTTCAGAATTTGCAAGAAAAGGATCCATATATAGAAACTTTACAAATGTATTCAAGATTATCTTTACCCAAAGGTTCCCATCACGCGTGTAGATACATGAGTGTTTGTATCAGAAGCAATCTTGGCAAGACCGAAATCAGCAACCTGAAAGATATTAGAGTTAGCTTCAGTGACACAAATTACAAAAATAAAAACTTCACACACACATATCGAACAAAAGATAAATCATACCTTAGCTTCAAACTTGAAATCCATCAGTATAATTGCCGCCTTGATATCACGGTGAATGATTTTTGGATTGCCTGCAAAACAAGAGTGTCTCATAAACAAACACATACTGTATTATCTAATATCTACACATAAATTTTCAGATTTTATAGATTTACAATCTTCATGAAGATATGAAAGTCCTTTAGCAGATCCAAGAGCAATCTTCAATCTTGTGCTCCATTCCATTGTAGGCCGTCCTTTCCCTATAACAAATTCAATCCCCAAAACAACAAACCATCACTAATTGGTACAACAGAGCATGTTCTGTCACAAACAAAGAGTTAAGTTTTTTTCGTCTAACCATGGAGCTGAAACTCGAGATTGTTGTTAGGAACAAACTCATAGACAAGCAATCTTTGAACACCGGCGATGCAATATCCGACCAGAGACGCCAAATGCTTGTGATGAACTCGGCTAATGATCTCAACCTCTGCCTGGCCATTGAATAGTCGTACTCGCTAATCTCCACGAAGTTACTCTTGTGATCTGTCCAAAAATGACGGGTATCATCCACAAATCACCACTCTCCACGATCATCACCCAAAATCGGATCAAGCCGTTATCACATACGGAATATCGGATTCTTGTTACCACTCTACCCCCAAAATAGATTCTCTCTTCGGATCAATCAGTTCCAAACACGGCTTTAGCGTATTCGCAATTTCCAATATTGTGTGTACATTGTGAAATCTCTGTCCAACTTCCATAGATCAGATGCTTCTTTGCTTCGGCGAGACGTGAAACCTTGGTGGAGTGGAGAAGCGTGTGGTCCAAGTCAAATACAAGGTGAAACGCTTCTTCTCTTTGATATAATAGAATTGCGTTGTAAATTGTACGTGTACTCAAATCGCAATTGGTAATATTCTCGACTTTGTGCTAAATTTTCTCGTTGTAACAATTGACCATTATGCCTTCAATATTTATACCCTCTCTAATATATTTCTCGTTGTAACAATTGCGGCTATTAAAATTTAAAACCCTAATTTCTCTTAAGCTATCTTCCTTGGGAGATCAGGTCAAAAAACACAAAGAGAAATAAGGATGATTTATGATCTTCCACTGAATTTAGAACCAGAAATACTCTCTAGGGTTCCGGCCAAATCTCTAAGCCAATTACGATCTACTTGCAAACGATGGTACGTGTTATTTAAAGATCCGAGATTCATCAAGAAGAACTGGGATAAAGCAGCAAAGGGAGTGATCTTAATGAAGGATGTAGATAACAGAACTGCTTGCCTTTATTCATTCACATACAAACGTATTTATACACAGAGTTAGAGCTTAAAGATCTACATAAATCCCTTGAATATAGGAACTAGTCCTTATCGTAATAAACTTAGCTCTTATCTAACTAGATTGATACTTATCCCTTAATACTCCCCCTCAAGTTGGAGCGTGTCAATTCAAAATGCCCAACTTGGGCAGCAATCTATGAAAATGATCCCGACTAAGAGACTTGGTTAAAATGTTTGCAGGTTGAACGGCCGTACGGATATGTTCCGTCACCAAAAAACCTTCTTGAATAGCATCACGAACACTATGGCATTCGGCTTCGATGTGTTTAGTGTGTTCATGGAAAATCGGATTTGCTGCAATGTGTAGAGCAGCCTTGCTATCACAATATAATCGAACTGGATCATGATGAGTAACACCCAAATCCTCAAGCAAAGCGTTGAGCCACCGAACCTCTTTAAGTGTGACATTGCTCGATACTCAGCTTCGGCCTCGATACTCAGCTTCGGCCTCGATACTCAGCTTCGGCCTCGATACTCAGCTTCGGTTGAAGAATGAGATACGATATTTTGCTTCTTTGTCTTCCAATTAATAGGAGATCCACCAAAAAGAACGATATACGCGCTCAAAAAACGTCTTGTCAAAGGACATGTAGCCCAATCGGAATCACAGAACACATTTAACTGAAGATCACAATCCGTCCCAAGCAAAATTCCTTGGCCAGGAGAACCTTTTAGAAAACGTACAACACGAATAGTTGAATCCCAATGATACTATGTTGGAGATTGCATAAACTGAGATAAGGCATGAACCGAGTAACAAAGCTCAGGTCTCGTAGTAGTGAGGTAAATTAGACGACCAACAAGGCGTCTATACTTCTTCGGATCAGCCAGCAGCGAAGAGTTAGGTACAATGAGCTTGTGATTAGCTTCGAGTGGAGTAGAGACAGGTTTGGACGCAAGTAAGCCAGCCTCTGCAACAATATCCAGCGCATACTTGCGTTGAGAAAGAAACATTCCTTCAGGCCCACGACTTATTTCAATACCAAGGAAATATTTTAATTTTCCCAGATCCTTCATCGAGAAACAATTACTCAAATAAGCCTTGAACTGTACCATAGTTGAATTGTCATTGCAACAAATGAGCAAATCATCTACGTAAATAAGCACTCTTAGCTCAACACCATTACGCCTATACGTGAATAAGGAATAATCTTGGTAAGACCGTACAAAGCAGAAACCAAGGAGAAGATCTTAGACGGCGTAGGAGGAGATCCATGGAAATAAGCCACCACATGGTCCTTCCACATATCTAAAGCCCTGAGAGACACATAATCCGGAGCTAAAACCAGAGGAGTACGATCTTCAAGGAAGGAAGGAGGAGCCATTTTCTTCAAGTTGCGGAGAGAAGAACTAAACCGATTTGCCCACAAAACAGATGGTTCAACGACAGGGGACGAGGACAAGGCTTCTGAAGAGGAGGCCACAGCCGAACCAGAGGCTGGGAGAGCAACTGAACAGCACACTTCAGCAACCGGTGCTAAAACCGAGGCAGCAGGAGGAGCACCTAACACAAGCGACACCAGATGGACCTTTGAGACTGAACCAGAGAGCTCCGGAGGGGCACATGGGAAGAGATCCGAAGGCGACACCGGAGAAGAGCATATTTGGATCTCATTCCTCGAGAAAACCGTTAGGAAGTCTTGAGGAACATCAAAGGGATCTGGATCTGGAGGAATTTTTGGAGGCATAGGAGGAGCCAAGGTAACCATGAGAGAAGGAAAGAAATGAAGAGGAGGGAGAAAGTCAGAAGTGCTCGTCGGCGGCGAGAGGCCACACGACGGAGACGATTACGAAGAAAATTAAAATCGTCTTTTCAATCGCTTAGAGGAGAGAGAAAATATAATTTTTACTTTTTATGTATAAGAATATATTGTTTGTTCCTTCGCTTCCTTTAGGTTTCTATCTTAAAACGTTAAGCAGAATCTCCATCTTTTGCATGAATATTTGTCGGGAAAACAAATTATATTCACAACAAAATCATCGAATTCTTAATATTTTCAGAAGATTTGCTATAAACTCCAATCAAGTGTTTTAATTTGGGTAAAAAGAAAATACTTATTTTTGTTTCGATATTGTATGTGGTTTCATAATTTTTTCAGAAAGACATTTCAAATATTGTTGTAATATTGATTATACACTTCTTAATTATAAAAGCATTTACAGTAGAAGATAAAATTCATGTAAAATATGTGTGTTGGACTTTTAGTCTTGCAAGGGTCCAAGAAATTTGGTATTGGCAATACACAAAAGCGAAAAAAGTTTCTATTTTTGGCAGTTGCATACTAAGATTCAAACACAGATCAAAAGGATGTGTAACACATCTTATACATGCAAGAACTAAGGCTGAAACCCATCACATTCAAGTAATTATTGATACTCGATTTGGCATGTAAATAAGCTTCTTCTCTCTTTAATTTACCCATAAATCAATCTAAGAAGAAGAATGAGCCTCCAGCCTTTTGATCTCTATCCTTGAGTGACTCTGATTTGTTGATCCTTGGCCTGAAGTTAGTCGGATCCCGTCTGAATGTGATGTTCAGGTGTTGCAAATGAAAGGGGACAACATGTTTATTATGTAGAGGACCACTACTCATTCATATTATTAGGACACAAAAAGAGTGTTAGAAGATCTAATTACCGATAAAAAAGAGATTCATTCCGCTGAGCAGCGACTATGGAGAATTAGCAATGCACTTGACGGCTGGCTGGCCTTGGTACACAATGACTCAGTAACGCTAGATAGGTCGCCATTATGAAATCATGCTCCATGATAAACGCGGTTTTCTTTGCGTGTAGGTAGAACCGCTTGATCACCTTTGAAGTTGTGATCCACTGCTGTGAGTCCAGATGCGCACTTGGCTCGTCAATCAGATAGATGTCTGCAGGCTTCCCAAGGCACAGAGTTATGGCAACCCTTTGCTTCTCACCACCTGAGAGGTCGCTTGCCTGCCAAAACATTAGGTAGGATACAACTTTAAGTTTCATTCCTTCAAATTCTAACCACAAGGAGAGCAAAGGAAGAGGAGAAATCATCTACCAGCATCCGGATGAAGGTTGTTTTCCCTGTAGCATTCTCCCCGAGCATTACGATAATATGAGAGTCTGTGAACTCCCCTCCCATCACTTCCAGCTTGAAATCCCCAACTGTCTTACTCATGTTTGGGTATTTGTATCTTGCATACGACTTCACTTCCCCATCACTCTCCAGTGGAGTATCAGATACCTTGGAAAGAAACAATCAGTCACAAAACATCCACCGTTTCTCTAGTAGCTAGGAAAAAAAAAACTCTGAAGGTCAGAGATTCATCCCTGAAACGCAAGTTTTATGTGGGGATAAAACCAGCCAAGAACACGTTGATTCCTTCTCTGACAGAAAAGGGGAGAGTCACCACACCATATGATGTCGGTTTGCCATACAAATAGCAAACAAAATCTGACAAATAGTCAAGGACGATGAGGTCATGCTCCACCACAATAACGTAGCTGCAACAAAAATCCAAAGCCATATGTAAGCAGAGCATATTATGTATGTTCAAGACACAACATACA
>PKMM01007927.1:768267-801078 GCA_002933915.1 Eutrema heterophyllum | reverse complement strand
AAAGACATGTAAAGCATGACGGGTTTTGCACTTTCCACCATTCCCCACCACCATAACTTTTCCACTTTGGAGCCAACTCATTCACTTTCAAGCCACCCATAAAGAACAAGAGTGTTGGACATCATCATGCTACAACATTATCACTCTTCTTTTATCTTTATGCAAGCTCATAATCTCTTTTTCTAGATCTAGATCTATATTAGTTTTCTTTATTGTAAAAATGAGGATTCATCATCTCCTATAAAAAGGGGTGGAATCCCTCATTTGTAGAACATCCAATTTCATACATCACTCATCCAATAATAAATACAATATTCCTCTTAGTTTTTATTTTCAAGTAAAGATCTAAGGATCCAAAGTCTTCCTCTCTCGAAGAAATGGATGTGTTCCATAAATTCTCTTTTGAAGTTTTGGACAAGAAAAAAAAAACTTTTCAAAAATATTGGTTCTAGACGTGACTCTTACCTCACGTACGTTATATATCTTCCGTATTTCTTTTGGCGTTTACTCATTTTAAAAATTCAAATACAGTTGACATTTGTTACTGTTCATAAGATAGTGGGTATAATCTTGTAGATGTTGGATGGGTGTCACGAATGGGTTTACGCTACAAATGGAGCAGTTCATAAATTTACGATATAGAAGAGATTGTTAAATTAATTTTTAGCAACTCAAAGTTGAGCTTGTTTGTAGAAGTGTAAAATAATACTCCATCCATTTCATATTAGAGAAATTTTAAGAAAAACCACCATCTAAACCTCATTTTACAAAACTACAATCAACTAAAAATTTATTCAAAACTATCCTCATTTAATAAATTGTTGATCATTTTGCCCTTAAAGCTTGCTCAATCGCGACCAGCTTTTTTGTCGAGGTTTCGTTGGTGCGCTGCAGATCACGCCGGAATTTAGACCTGAAGAAGACTGGTCCAGCGAATCTCTCACCTTTGATTGAGTATTTTGGGAGAAAATTTTGCGACCATCAACGGTAGCGACGATTATTGCGCGAGGGTAGAGATCGCCCATGTTTTCTAGGTATTGGGAGAAATTCCTACATTTGTTTTTTCTCAATTAGGAGATGACGGTCTTATTTTAGATTGGTTGATGTGATTTTAGATTTCGAAGATGTCTGTGCGATTGAGAATTTATGGATTGTATTTGATTTTAAGTTTTGGAGATGACGATGTCATTGAGAAATTTCTTTGTTCAGTAAATTTATATAGCCTTACAAATCAAATTTTATATACCAGAGCTTTGCCCTCTTCTGGGTTCAATAACCCCATAAGTATGTGTCATTAAGATGAGGCGATTGAAAAATTTCTTTGTTGAATTCTTAGTCCATGTAGCTTCATATATTGTATTTGATTTCAGATTTTGGAGATGACATGTTATTGAGAAATTTCTTTGTTCATTAAATTTATATAGCCTTATAAATCATGTGGATTTGTAAATTTGAGCTTTACCAGTCTCTGGGTTCAATAACCTTTTGAAAGTATGTCTCATTAAGATTAAAGAGATGACAATGTGGATTTGTAAATTTATGAGCTAATTTATAGGACCTTGTAAACCATATTTTTGCTTTTATCAGGTTACAGTGATTCAACTATACTATGTATGTTGAAGATAGGAGTTCACAAATGGCACATGGGATTTTGATTATTGATGGTGAAAGAGGAAGCTCAATTAGTGTCATCAAAAAAGACATTACATACAAAGATTTGGTTGATGTGGTTTTAGAAGATTTTGGCATTGATGGTGATGTGAGTTCTGTAAAGATTAGTTATGGATCACGCTTAAAAGTTATTCCTCTAGTGTTTATTAGGAATGATCGCCAAGTGAGATCGTTATTGAACAAGCTTGAAGATAACGGAGAAGTTAAGTTATGTGTTACATTGACAGAAAGTAACAAAAAAAGTACCAATGAAGTTTTTAGCACACCACAAAATGAGGTACTTACAAAAATTCTTTGTTTAAATGTTTATTTATAAGTGTTTTTAAATTTATTTTCTGCAGATTTATAAAATTACATGTTTCTCTTGCAGAGAGAAGCGAACTCAATTACTATGGTAGAGAATGTTCAATTCGAGGAGAGTCTCGTTGGGGATGAGGTAGTTTTATAAAAAAAATATGTGTTATTCCTATATAAGGGTTTTTAAATATGGTATTGTTTGTCTTATATGGACAAATGAACTCAATTATTGATGAGAGTGTTACAACTAGTAACCCTCCACTTCTTGTTGGGCATGATATACTTTTATCAAGAAATCTCTTTGTTAGCTATTCATTTTATAAGGATTTGTAAATTTGTTTGCTGTTTTTTTTTCTTCCAAATTTGCAGAGAATGGTGAACTCGACCACTCATGTGTTTTATGAATTAGAAATGTCAAAGAGTTTTAATTCTCCAGCTCCTTCACAAGGACAAATGAACGCAATTATTGATGAGAGTGTTACAACTACTAATCCTCCACTTCTTGTTGGGCATGAGATATTTTTATCAAGAAAACTCTTTGTTTAGCTATTCATTTACAAGGGTTTGTAAATTTGTTTGCTGTTTTTTTCTTTTCTAAATTTAGAGAAGGGTGAACTCGACCACTCATGTGTTTTATGGATTAGAAACGTCAACATTAAGACATGGTTACCAATATGAAATTTCAGTGCCTGATTCATAATCTATGGCTCTGAGTTGTTCCTCTAATAACTATGTCGGTGATGATGATGGCGTTTATTGTGGAAAAAAATTCAAAGACAAATATGAAATGAGCTACAGGCCAGCTGCGGACACTGGCAATGAAATATATCTTTGAATTTATATGGTTTTTTATGCTGGTTTTAATTGAATTTATATGGTTTTATATGCTAGGTTTAAGACTATACAAAACCATATAAATCCTTTTAAAACTATACAAAATCATATAAACTCATATAAATCCTTTCAAAACAATTTAGTTTGTAATTTATAAAACCTTGTAAACCTGATAAGAACAACAAACACCAAACTTCATCAAAGGCTTTATACGTGTTTATCTTGAGCACTAATATATGGTTTTATACACTCGGCCAAAGCTACATTATTGGATATTGGGTGTTTTAATTGAATTTATATGATTTTGTATAGTTTTAAAACTATCATATAAAACCATATAAATCCTTATAAAACTATGCAAACCCATATAAATCCTTTCAAAACAATTTAGTTTGTAATTTATAAAACCTTGTAAACTGATAAGAACAACAAATAACAAACTTCAACAAAGGTTATATAACGCCCCGACCGCCCCTACCTGTGGGCCCCATGCCCTCTCTCGGCCCGTGGGCCCCACCCCCCTGGTCCGACGGCCGGTGCGTTAGTCCGGGAGGCTTGTAATACTTGTTTTACTCACCATGCAATCACCACGTGATCTTTTCCCCGTGTTTTGTCCTCACTCACACGATACCGCGAATCACTTCCCGGTAGGTCACCCATCCTTAAATTGCTCCAGCTCAAGCACGCTTAACTCTGGAGTTCTCTCTGGACAAGTGCCCGAAAAGATAAGTGCACTTTGGTGACATAGGTAGCCAAATCAATTCTTATAAGCCTCTCCGCCTATACCCGAAATCGGGATGTTACACCCACCCCCACTCACAGAGCGCAACGTCCTCGTTGCGCACCAGGATCGTCACCCTAGACGGTGTGAGCCCACCTGACTCCACACACGTGTTTGGGTTCGGCTCTGATACCACTTATAACGCCCCGACCGCCCCTACCTGTGGGCCCCATGCCCTCTCTCGGCCCGTGGGCCCCACCCCCTGGTCCGACGGCCGGTGCGTTAGTCCGGGAGGCTTGTAATACTTGTTTTACTCACCCTGCAATCACCACGTGATCTTTTCCCCGTGTTTTGTCCTCACTCACACGATACCGCGAATCACTTCCCGGTAGGTCACCCATCCTTAAATTGTTCCAGCTCAAGCACGCTTAACTCTGGAGTTCTCTCTGGACAAGTGCCCGAAAAGATAAGTGCACTTTGGTGACATAGGTAGCCAAATCAATTCTTATAAGTCTCTCCGCATACACCAGAAATCGGGATGTTACACTTTATATGTGTTTTCAAGACAAAATACCAGTGATTCAGCATACCATATCGTGACTTTTAAAACAAAAAAGGATTATACAAAATAAACTTCACCAAAAGTGTTAACTAACAGACAAAAATGCTTATACTTATTGAAAAGTTAAAAAGAGAGCACCGCCATTTTTTTCACAGTTCCATCTTTAGTGCTTGTAACTTACAAAATGAAAACATCAAAAATTGGGATGGTTTAGTGGAATTTTATTGAATACACAATGAGCAACTACACCACAAAGTCATTTACCTAGAGGTCATATTATTGGTCGGATAACTCTGCAAATATATCAGAAGCTAGCTTCTTCTTGATATCTCCAGTATTTTCAAAGGACAGTTTGGTCAAGTCTTGAATACGCATGGCATGACACTCGATGATTTTCAGCATTTAAATGCCGGTATCTTTGCATTTAGTAACCTGATTCAAGAAAATCTTGTCAATACACACTTTCATCTTAAATTTTAAATATTTTACTCGTTTGAACAAGATTTTACATGTGGCAGTTCTTATCACTCCCTAGTAATTTTGTAGGGTGTGAAGTCTGTGGTGTTTTCGTCAACAACATGTCGAAGAACGTAAGGCATTACGTGTCCATACGCCTGGACATGTGAGACAACCACTTCTTCTTTAATCTTTGATGATGCAGTGTCCAATATTGTAATTATCCTCTTCTCCATGTTGATCACCAGTGTAAGCCACGATTTTTCCTTTCAATGTAAAGGTGCATAGAGGAGCTCGATGTTTTTCCTTACAAAGTCAACCTCGCTTCCAAATTGGAAACCATCCTTGTCCGATAAAAACTTGAGGTATGAATCGTCTAAAGCTTTCAAAAAAGACTCTCCAAGTATAAAAGCTCTCTTGTTGAGTAATAGGTGTGGATTTTGTTCCTCATGCATCCTCAATAACTTCAAACATGCTTCAACATGCTGTAACAAATACATGATTAATAACCAATAATTGTTCCTTAGTAAGGCAGATAAAATAACAAAGTTTTTTAAGAACCCTTACCATGCTTGAAACCGTCCTCCCTGCGTTTCTAGACTTGTGAACTACCTTGCATCTATTGTATGGCCATAAATTAGCAATGGCCTACATAAAAACTAATTGTTTTATCAATACAACTATTTTGCATCATATAGCATATGTTTTTATCACTGCATCATGTTATGAAACTTACTTTGTTTTTTTTTACTTTCTCCATTCAGTCAGTTTTTCCATTCAAATCTTATCAATGGGTCTAAATGGATGAAATATGGGATGTTTTTTCTTTTCCCATGTGTAAGGCGGTTGAGTATGAATTGAAAGTACTAGTCCTCTCTCACTTCTTCTTGCCACAATTCCAATTGCATTAAGTTTTGCTTTTTGTCTATGCTTCTTCTTGCTCGGCTTCTTCATCTTCCTAAGAACCACCAAAAAAAAATTGTTTTTGTACGCTTTTTATATGCTAACTTATCAAATCATTTCAAAAAAGGATTCAAAAATACAAAAAGTAGCGGATCTTATTTTAAGCAGTTAACCTCATTGGCTTTTTTCCGTTTCATTGAACTTTAAGATGCACCCACTTGAGAAATTTGAGGGTTTGGCATTTTTTCATCAATAACCTGATCATATCAAATGCATAGCATTGGTTTACATATGTTTTCACTACAAGAATATTGTGTGTTTAATAGCATTAAACTATAGCGTTTTAGGTGTTTATGTTATAGTTGACTTATTCCTAACTTTTTTATAGCATTTCTAAATTGATAAACGCTATGATATGTTGTGTTAACATGGTTTGTAATAGCACATACCATTTTTAAAACGTTACCGTAGAGTTAGCGCCTAAAAAATATTCACTACTAGTCCGCCATTTTGTTAGGGTGAAATTTTTTGTCTTATTTTTATTTGGGAACTAAAAAACTTTCGTTGCCCGCCCCGTAATTTTCCCCCTTTAGCTTTTTCCTTCAACCAATCCTCAAACCCTACCTTCACATTTAGCGGTTTCATATCCACCGTATCGAGAAAATGTCAGACGATGAGAGAGGCGAAGAGTACCTCTTCAAGATTGTGATCATCGGAGATTCCGCCGTCGGCAAATCCAACCTCCTCACCCGCTACGCGCGTAACGAGTTCAATCGGAATTCTAAAGCCACGATCGGCGTCGAGTTTCAGACTCAGAGCATGGTCATCAACGGCAAGGAGGTCAAAGCTCATATTTGGGATACCGGCGGTCAGGGACGCTTCCACGCCGTCACATCCGCCTGTTACCGTGGCGCCGTCGGAACACTCGTCGTCTACGACATCACTCGTAGCTTCACCTTCGAGAACGTCGGTCGCTGGCTCGATGAGCTCAACAGTATGTCTCCATCTCTCAATTCGACTTTCTCTCTTTGTTGCTTTTTTTTTTTCTCCTCTTCGATGGAATTTTCAATTTTTGAGTTGAGATCTGCAAATCGAGTGTTGATTTCGACTGGAGTAGGGACCGGATTTGGATCAGTTAAGTAGCAATGCGTGTGAATTTTAGGTTTGAATCATTGCTGGTAGTGAGAATTTGTAGATCTGAAATACTTATGAGGACTCCATAAGACTTTGATTCAAAGTCAAGGTCAGAATTATCTTACTTTGGTTTATCATAATTATAAACTTATAAGGAAAAAAGTAATTTGATTAGTTTGGTACAGTTACATTCTCTTCAAGTACTATTTTTGATGAACCTTATGAAGAAAAAATATTTGATTTATGCTTTTGAAGCACAAACTATCAGCGTTCTTCTTTGGACGTGTTTGCATCTCTACTCCACTGAGCTTTAAATTGTTGCTTTAAATTAGTTTGACAATAATGATGAATCTTGGTGCAGCTCATTCTGATTCAAAAGTTTTGATCAGAGATTTTGAGTGGGTTTTGCTGTTTTCTTGGTGTTTAAAGTGTGAATACAGATATGAAGTGCTGTACGAAACTGATGATTCCTGAAGTTTTCATCTTTTCTTCTTCCTCGTGTGCAAATTTTTTTGAACAAAGTGATACTTGTGGGCACAAAGACAACTTACATCGGCAAACCGGTTGTGACCAATGTTACTGTACATGCTGTAGTGGAGAATCAAGTAAATCAATCAAATACAAAGTCTTTCTTAAGTTTATGATTTGTTGTCCCTAACTTGGGCAGAATTTTTTTCGTTTGTTGATAAATAGGTACATATTGTTGCTGGCAGTTCGGCTACATCGAATGCTCAAGCTGGGGGTGAGCTATCTTCTATTTAGTACATATTCTTATTTTATTTTGATGTGGTTGTTCTTTCTTTTCATATTGAAGATTGTGACATCATCTCTTGTTGTGTTTGTTTTTTTATTTTATTTAATCATGCTACGTAAATCAATCCAAGCTGCAGAAAGTGCTTTGACATTAGAAATGTGGATTGAAGAAGCTCAAAGAGTTAGAAACAATGAACCAATCGCTAAAGTCACGTTCAAATGAGGTACATATCCTTTTCTTACGTTTTTATATGTCGTATCATCCACATTTGATCACAAGTCATGTGGTTTCTTAAACTATTTGTAGGACTTTAGCAGCTTTGAAAAACATATTGCGAGGGTGTGAAGAATCTCATCTCAGCATTGCCCTCATCGACGAAGAGAGTTTTTGTTACACTATCAGTTTTGGAAACAAAAAGTTGAATATATATGTGTTTCTTTTGTATCCATCTGATGACTGATTCTAGGATTGTATCTTATAGGAAACGTTAAAGGATGTTGTGAGAACAAAGACTTAAAAGAAAATATTAAAGGATTGTATCATTGCATATATCGATACCAAAAATTAATTTTACAAAATAAAAAAATATAATAATTTGTTATGGATTAATGAGTATTTAGGGTATAAATAATTTTTTATTATTTCTCAGTTAAAAAAGAAAATACAACAAATTATTGTTTAATACTAAAAACATAAAACAGAATAGAAAAGACTATTACAAATACAAAATAAAAAAGAAAAGTTAGTGAATTTGATTTAGAGTTTAGGGCATAGGGTATAGGGTTTGAAATATATTTTTAAAATTTTATTAACAATAGAAATATAATAATTTTTATGGATTAATGAGTGTTTGATTTAGGGTATATTGGTTCACACTTGTAATATATTTTTTATATTTTTCAATTTAAAAAAAAAAAGAAAACAAAATTTTTTTTGTTTCATTGTTTCATATTAAGAACACAAAATAGAATAGAAAATTTATTACAAAATTGATTTAGAGTTTCATATTAAGAAGGAAAAGTTAGTGTGTTTTTTATTTAGAGTTTAGGGCATATGGATTGGGGTTTAGGGTATAAGGGTATAGGGTTTGAAAAAAAAAATTATAGTTCTATTAACAATAGAAATATCATAATTTTATTGATTAATGAGTGTTTGGTTTAGAGTATAGGGATTCACACTTGTAAAATATTTGTTTTCTATTTCTTAATAAAAAAAATACAATAAATTATTGTTTCATACGAAGAAATAGAATAGAAAAAAACTATTACAAAATTAAAAATAAGAACGAAAAATGAGTGAGTCTTTGATTTAGAGTTTAGGGCATAGAGTTTGGAGTTTAGGGTATAAGGTTTATGATATATTAATTTTTAAGGATTAATGAGTATTTGATTTAGGGTATATGGATTTACATTTGTAAGATTTTTTTATATATTTCTCAATTAAAAAGGAAGAAAATACAACTAATTATTGTTTCATATTAAGAACGTAAAATAATATAAATAAAAAATCTATCATAATAAATCCATAAAAAATTTTAATGTACAAAAATTTAAGTTATTTAAAAAATAAATAAGTCATAAACTCCAAAATATAAAATATTATTCATTAAAAACTAAATAAAAGTGGAGAGGAGGGATTACTCGGATCGGTGACGTGGCAATAACCCTGGAGCCACTCGTTTCTCTTCATTCGATATCCTTGCTTTACGAGTTCAATAACCCCTTCAAAGTCTTTGTCATCAGGATTTGTTGGTGGAACCAAATGTATGTATTCATTTTGGTCTCCAACGATAGGTTTGACCAAAACCTGCGAAGATAGAACAAAGGCAGAGGCCATTTATAAGGGCTTTTAAATAAATTAGAAAACCATAAACCATTCATTTATAAGGGTTTTTAAACAAATTAGAAAACTAAAAACCATTCATTTATAAGGGCTTTTAAACAAATCATAAAACCAAAAACCACTCACGTTTTTCATCCCCTCAACTCCTACAACTTCAGCTATTCGTGGAGCCCAAGTCAACTTCCATAGAGAAGGTTGTTGATTATAAAAATCACACAAGGGGTAAAACAGTAATCTTATGATCAAAATCTCCTTTATTGATATCAAATTCGGCAAATACAAGAATTGTTCTTAAGGTCGGCAAAAGGACTTAGGAAACTGAGGAAATTGAGATCAGCAATCGTGAGCTCTCTATCTCTTCGGTTTCGCAGATGAATGTGAATGCTTTGAAAGTTGTCGAGGCCTTCTTATTTATAAGGTTCCAAGTCGGTTGAACGAGGGAAATTTCCTTTTCCTAGTTCCATCATGAAAAATAATATTTCCCGAAATCCCTCCAAGATCGGGAAATATTCCGCAAATCTCGGAGGTCAATTCTGTCGCGATGAATCGGGCCCTTTATGGGCTCGGAGGCCGGTGCCACGATCATGGGCCTTCTTTATTGAATTCAAACCATCATAAACCGGGACTAATTAGACCAATCTCCGTTCAAACTGGGTTAAACCGGGGAGTGCTAAACTCACCACTAACAGAGGTTGTGTCACATTGTTGCGCAAACGTGTGACCTAGCTGTGGTATCGCAGACAGACAAGGTGATTACCATGGGAAATCCTTTTACTTCATATTGCGCTTTTGACCAAGTTGCTCTATTTATCCTGCTGCGCACACTAGCTGAGAGAACTTCATACCCCTTCTTTCCCCATGGATAAGAGGAGTAAGTATCAAAGTTCAATGCAGACTGTAACCTTTTTTGAGGGATTTTTCTAGTTGGATTTTCATCTATCACTATCCCCTCAACTAATATAACTTCTCCTATATATACTTTTTCAAGATCTGACAAATTCGCCCTTTTCTTTGACAAAAGGCTCATCAAGTCCTTTAATGTGTACTTATCCTCTTTTCCCAACATCAACAGATACGGTTTGGTTGGGTATTTGTGCGTGACTTGAGTCATTGCTCTTTTTTTCCTCTGCCTTGCAAGGTAATCATGTTGTGAGGAAATATTCTCTCAACGAAAAATGCATTGGCTGGTCTGCAAATGCAAACCAAAGATCTTCCCCGCTAGTCAAAATCCTTCTCTTCATCAGGACATGGAACAACTTCCCAGAGAATTGAATGTCTTTTCTCCGTGCGAGTCTAACTATAGGGCTGAGAAAGGAAGCTTCAATCAGAGAAACTGCATCATCTCCCAAAAAAACTTGAGATTGTATCTACTAATGATAGATTGGAATGCTTCATGATCGTTGATATAGTATCTGACTCGGTTCCGGGTTGATAGATCCTCCCGGGTAATTTGTATGTTGCGTAGAAATCATTGATGTCCATAACTGTGTAAACTGATTAGTTTTAAAAACCCTTATAAATTAATAGATATGCTAAGGATAACACCTGAACAATTGATCAAAACACAATCGGTCTATTCATAACAACAATATCATGATTTCCCCTCTTCATGTTTCCTTATACCCAACTAAACAACTCGACCTAATATCTGAATTTCCCTATTTGTGATGCAATACCCATGAACCGAGACCATGAAATAAGCAAAATCATGACCTTTAAAAGTTCCTGTAAATACAGTTATAAACTTATTAAACCTTCTCCTCAAAACTAATCCTATCAAAATTTGAAACTCTAAACGTAGAATCTATAAAATCCTAGGCTCTGAACACAAAATCTTGAATTTAACAACATCATTGTGAAAATATATGGCTTCTTGAACTAAAAACAAATGTAACATTCACTTGTTTAGCTTTTGCGTTTTAAACCTTAAGGGTGTGTTGAGAAACAACTATAGCTTTTGGGTTCAAACAGCTAGAAATCCGAGAATGTAATTTTGATCGGGATCATCGACCATTGAGACAAAATCGGGATCATCGACCATAAATCCCACCTATTTGAAAAATCTGATTTGGGTAGAGGGTTTGAGAAAATTGCAAAACTCGGTAAAACTAGGAAATCTAGGGTCTAGATCGGCAAACCAACGAATTTCGCTGGTTCTTCCGTCGTCTTTAACACAGTTTTTCTCTCGTCTCTTTTTGCCCGATTTCGACATCTACAAGGAGGAAGGGTAGTTTGGTCAACACACTTCAAAATAATGGTACAATTGAAAATGGCCACCGCTTAGTTGTCTTTTTGAAAGGTGGTATCACCAAAGTTGTATTTTTGAAATTGTCCCTTCATATTAAGGGTCAATTAAAGTTTTTTTCACACGTATTAACAAAAAAATAATTTTATGTTTTACCCCTTATTAATGCATTGTATGATATGATCTCACTAATTAATATATAAACTAAAATAATAGGAATAAAGGTAGGTATGATATGATCTCAAAAATATGATCTGATATTAATGCATTGTATGATATGATCTCAAAAATATGCATTGAAAATATAAAATGATAAGTATAATAAAACAAAATTTAAGTTCTAAAACGATATTTAATATGAAAAGGAAGGAATAATAATAATGTATTATTGTTATTAAGTTTTCCCTAGTTCAAAACATTTTATGATGAAAAGATTGGAAATTGGACATAACTCGGTATCGTCTGGCTAACAAGTAAAGCACACAAGCGTGTTTGTATGGAAGTAAGCTTTAACAGAAAGAAAAAAAAAACCAACATTCAGAGGCGAAAGTTTTAAGCTTTGGTACGATTGGGAAAAATAATAACGTGTAAATGGATTATGTGCAATATCTATCTCTTGTGTATTGTTTGGGAAAGATAATAACGTGTACGTGTAAATGGATTGTGTGCAATATCTAACGTGTAAATGGATTAGAGCTAAGGAATGTTCCTCTTCAGTTCTTCAACGACGAAGCGCTAGAACACATTGTTGGCCTTGTCGGTAACCCGAAATTTCTTCATCCTTCCACTGCAAATAAGACAAATCTTGAAGTTGCTAAGGTTTTTACTATTATCGATCCAAGGTAGCCTCTACCCGAAACGATGAATGTTCAATTTGAGTCAGGAGAAATCAGAAGGATTGGTGTGTCCAACCCCTGAATGCCGCTGATTTGCTCGCACTGCAAAGAGATTGGTCGCAATGTAAAGCATTGTAAGGTTGCTCCTTCAACATGCCAGCCTGTAACTCCTCATGCCACACCTTTGAGCACTGTCCTAGAGCTCAAGTTAAGCAGAAGAAAAAGAGATCTCGAAGGTCCAAGAGTTCGCAGCCCGCTGAGAGGTGGAAGGAAAAACAGGCTGTGGATTCTGATGTTGCTCCTATTTTAGTTGATCTGCAGGTGAAAACTAAGGAAACTATGACAGTGTTCATAGTGGGGAGTGGTGCTCTGTTAAATCGAGGACAAATGGTGGTTGGAGAAACTAGTAAAGCTCGTTGTGATGTTGCTGGTGCTGTTTCTGAATTCACAAAGCCTAAGCCACCCGAGTTCAAAGTGCAGGTTTCTGAGGCCGAATCAGACTCATTAGACATCAACTCTAGCTCATCAGAGATTGAAAAATGTCCGGATGTGGAAGAAGAACAGTTCACGGCTGTGCGATATAAGAGAAAGTTGAGAGGTTTTCGGAGCAAGGGCCCCAAATCCCATCCATATTTTTTTATGTGTGTCGACCTTTTTTGTTGGAATGTATGGGGTTTTAATATAGCTACCCATCGTACCGGTTTTAAGAAATGGCTGAGAAGCAATACGCCAATTTTTGGGAGTCTCATCGAGACTCATGTACAGCAACCTAAGCAGAAGAAATTTTTGTCGATGCTGCTACATGGTTGGGAATATGAAGATAATTATGGTTTTTCGGATTTGGGGAAGATTTGGGTACCATGTCATTCTTATGTCATAGTCTATATTATTTCAAAGTCTCTCCAAATGATTACTTGTGAAGTAAAGCTACCGCTGCACTAAAAACCTTGTGGTGGTATCCTTCATTTACGCGGCAAATGATGTGGATCTGAGGAAAAATATTTGGGAAGAGCTTGTTGCTTTATCGGCAAATCCAACGATTAGAGGCAAAGCTTGGAGTGTCCTTGGGGATTTCAACCAAATTATAAATCCCCAAGATCATTATGCTCCCTTAAGCCTGAATGTTGATGTTGCTATAAGGGACTTTCGGGATTGCCTCCTGGACGCTTCGTTTGAAGATCTCAACTTCAGAGGCTGTACTTTTACTTTGTGGAATAAAAGAAGTGTAATCTTGTTGCAAAGAAAATTGACAGAATCCTGGTCAACAATTCCTGGAATGATGAATTCCCCATGTCTCTTGGATACTTTGGGGCTCCAGACTTCTCAGATCATGCTCATGGCTGCATCACGTTGAATCCAGTTGTGCAGAGGATCATGACCCCTTTTAAGTTTTACAATTTTCTCCTTCAAAGCCCAGATTTCTTGCCTTTGATTACCAATTGCTGGTACAAATTAAATGTAGTGGGATCAGATATGCTGCGGATTTCCCAAAAGCTGAAAAGTTTGAAGAATCCTATTAGAAGTTTTAGCAAAAACAACTATTCTGATCTGGAGAAGAGAACAGAGGAATCGCATGTGGTTCTTCTGGATCTGCAAAAAAGAATGTTGACAAACCCATCTCCTACACTCGCTGAGGTTGAAATTGAAGCAAATAGAAAATGGTTGATTCTTCGAATCGCATAGGAGTCCTTCTTTTGTCAAAGATCGAGGGTTACTTGGCTGAGAGAAGGTGACTTAAACACTTCCTACTTCCACAAAATGGTGAAATCAAGGCAAGCTCAGTTGCATATTCACTTTCTCTTGGATTCTAATGGTAATCGAATTGAGTCGCAGCAGCTTATCCAAAGCCATTGCATTGATTATTTCAAGGACCTGTTGGGTGGTGAGGTAGTTGACATATCATGGTTTTTACCCCTTTTAAGCCATGATATAAGTCCGTTTTATAGAGTCTTTCTACTATTTTGTAGTGCTTTAGAGTCTTTTACAGGTTTTAGCACGTTTGGAGCATAATTGGAGATATTGGAGCTTTTTGGAGCTTTCTGGAGCATTTTGGAGCAAAACATAAGTTCGTGTAGCTGAGTACCCGATTTGAAGCCTCAATATCGATCGACACTACCTTAGTATCGATCGATACCCACTGCAGCAAGACACGAGTCGCGACTTTAAATGAAGAGTTGAAGAACTTCCCACCGATGGATTGAGCTCACATTTTGATACAAGACAGATCAATGGATTAGCTTTCATTTGGAAGTGGTTTGAGGCCATTCCAACGGTGCGATCAAACGTTATGCCAGTTTTTGTGAAGACAGTCCAGTCTGGCGAACAGAAGAAGCAGTGAACAGTATCGATTGACACTACCTTAGTATCGGTCGATACTCACTGCAGGAAAACAGGAAACGTGACTTTTTACAAGTCTGGAGAGTTTGCACTTTGGTCCAGAAGTCTTTAATAATTACAAAAAGCCCCAAAACGTGTTTTAGCATTATAAGAGAGACGCTTGATTCTACTTTGGTTTTGGAGAGATTTCTGAGAGAGACAATTATGAACCTCTTGTTTCACTCTCTTCTATTTTATTTTATTGGATGATCTATTCAATCATGTTGTTTGTTTCAATCTCCATGTCTGAGTAGATCCCTTGTTAGGTTCAGGGTTCTCATAAGGGTTTTCTCTGAATGTTATGTTGATTAGTTAATTAGGATTCACCATCTGAATTAGTTCTTCACCTTAAGTTGTTCTCATAGCTAATTCTAGGTTGACGAATCTGGAACTTAGATCTTAGGATAATTGATTAGGCACGAGAGTGCGATTAATTACCTGACAGAACTTAGGGTGAGTATAACAGGCCTGATCAGTTCTATGCCAATCGATCAGCGATTCGTCCACCTGCTTTTCAGAGGAATGACTTTGAGCTGATATACTTCACTCTTGTGGGCCAGCACCCTTTTCATGGTCTTCCTCATGAACACCCCATGGATCACATTGAGAGGTTTGAGGACTTGGTCTCTAGCATCAAATGCAATGGAGTGTCCTACGACTACCTGTTATGTAAGGTTTTCCCATATTCTCTTGGTGGGGATGCTTCTTATTGGCTCAAGTAATTACCAGCTGGGTCATTGACTACCTGGGATGAGACTAAGACTGCGTTCCTAAACAATTTCTATGATGATGCGAGATCCGAAGAGCTCAGGAACAAGATCTCTCAGTTTTCTCAAGGACCAACTGAGGCGTTTAAGGCTGCTTGGATACGATTCAGGTCATATCAGAGGGATTGTCCACATCACGGGTTCACTAAGGTTCAGTTCCTGAGTATTTTCTTCAGAGGAATCGATTGGAGGTATCATATGGCCTTGGATGCTGCGAGTAATGGAAATTTCAACACCATGTATCCTGACGATGCTTATGTACTTATTGAGAACTTGGTGTATAGCAATAGCACCAAGAATGCATATTTTGAGCGGAAGAAGCAGGCTGGGAATTTGAATGGATCGCAGATTGCTGAGGTTCAAGCCAAGCTGGATTCAGTGCACAATCTCCTGATGGGTAAGACGAAGAAAGCTATTCACTTTGCTGATGAGGATGAAGTGAAAGGTGTTAACTACATTGGTGGTGCTGGATTTCAAAGTCAAAGATATCAATACCCACCCCACCCACCCAAAGCTCCTGAAAGCAAAGTTGAATATATGCTTGAACAGATTCTTCAGGGACAGCAGAAGATGACAATGGATTTCAGTGGGAAGATGGATGCCTTGTATGCAGATCTGAATGGGAAGATCGAGGCTCTCAGTACTAGCCACATGATGATGGAAACTCATGTAGCTCAGGTTTCAGCAGCTGTCAAGGGAAAGATGGTTCAGGCACAGAATGAACACGTCAATGCAATCACCTTGAGGAGTGAAAAAGAGGTCAATCCAGGAGTGAAATTTGGCCTAACTGCAGGAAATTTTGTCGATCTTGACGATGAGGATTCGGAAATCCCCAGGGTATCGACCGACACCACCCAGTGTCGATCGACACCAGTGCAGATACTTTCACGGGACATCTCAAAACCCCATGTGTCGACCGATACCACTACCGGTGTCGATCGACACCGACCTGAAGAAACGACAGAGGAGCCTTGTATCGATCGACACCAATCTGGTATCGATCGACACCCCTCTCAGACTGAGCCAGAAACAGTGCAAACACATGAGTTGCCGCCGGAAAGGGTTTACAAGCCTAAGGTGTCATATCCTATACCACCTAGACATCTCCTGAAACCCATAACTGCGGAAAAGTTGCTAGCTTTTGAGAAGATGGTCAGGAGGATTCTCCGCACTATATCTTTTGAAGAAACTTTTGAAAACCGTTCTTTGGAGTGTTACTTCCAAAACTGTAGAGAAACTGAGGAAGAGATCAAGGCACTCTTCATCAAGGCCAGAAGTACACCACCTCCACTGAAGCAGCTGACTAAGAGGGAAGACCCAGGAAAATTTTCAGTTCCATGCTCTATCTCTGGAGTTGAATTCAAAGAGTCTCTTGTTGACTCAGGGGCTAGCGTCAATGTCATGTCAAGGGCAATTGCAGAGAGATTGGGAGCTGATATTCGATCCCCCATGACATCTATCACATACGCAAACTGTTCCACCTCACTTCCGCACAGTACAATCCCTGATTTGATGGTCACAGTAGTGATAACATCATATTTTGCATGTTTTTAAGGTTTAGTTTCATAGGTTTTTAGTTCCACTTTGTATAGTTTTTGAGTTGTTTTCATGCATTTGAGTCTTATTTGCATTGCATTGCATTTTAGATGTCCTAGGTTGTCTTTGCATTCTTTTTGGCTTGCTTGAGCCATTTTCAGGTGTTCTTGGAGTCAGAGGAGTTGGAGGAGTGAAAATAGCCACAAAAAATGTCATTGCGGAAAACAGAGATGCAGGATCAGGTTGAGACGTCAGAAGTTTGGCAATGGATGAAAGACTTCCCACCGATGGATTAAGCTCATATTTTAACACAAGCTAGATCAATGGATTAGCTTTCATTTGGAAGTTGTTTGAGGCCATTCCAACGGTGCGATCAAAAGTTATGTCGATTTTCGTGACGACGGTCCCGTCTGGCGAACAAGAGGAGCGAGTGGAGAAACAAGCTTGGATCGATCGATCCACAAACTTGGATCGATCGATCCCATACATCGAAGATTTCCCAGACCGACCTACAAAGCCAGATCGATCGATCTCATATTTTTGGGGGATCGATCCTCTGGATCGATCGATCCCCTACGTTGACCATTTTCTGGGCCGAAACCACCCGAAGTGCTCTAAAGATCGACTCATAAGAACGGTTTCCATTCGGATTTAGCTTTAACGGTCTTCATGAAAGTTGTAGATATTTGAGTTAGCTTTCCAATGGAGGTGGTTTTAAGTCATTCGGAGCAATGGTTCGAGAGTTATGGCGGATTTAGTGAAGACGTATCAAACCGAAAACTAGTCTCCTAAAACAGTGTAAAAACGTCACTTTCTCTACTTTACCTAATTTTTGGTGACTTTGGACGCCCAAAGCTGTATAATTATTGGTCTTTGGACCAGATCTAAGAACTTTTTATCACTTTTAACAAAAACTCTAGAGAGAAAACCTTGTTCTTCTCTTGAAGATTTGCAATCCTTTGAAGATCTAGAGAAGTTTTCTTGAATTTTCTTTCACTTTTCTTATTATTTTGTTCATGGCTTTCATTTGTACGGTTTATATTTGTGATTTAGCTATGTGTGAGTAGTTCTTTTAGGATTCTTGGGTGAGGTAGATTAGGGTGATTCTAGGTTTGTTCTTGATGTTTAAGAGCTAGATTACTTGAAATCCTTTCTCATTAAGTGTTCTTAATGCTAGATTAGCCTTGACAAAGTTGATCTATCACCTAGGGAATCCCGTCACCCGAAAGGTGTTCTTAGGAGATTCTTGAACGAACTTATTGAGTGCTTTTCATATCTTAGCCAACGGAAAATTGATGTCTAGGGTGAATTGTGGTTAATTAGACTTGTGCTTATTGCTTGTTAGTCATAGAATTGCGAACGGAAGTTTATGACGATTGATGACTAAGATAGGGGTTAATACCATGGACGTGGATTAATCTTTAGTAGTGTTCTAAGGCCTAAGGAGATATTTAGTAGAATGTTTGAGCATCTTGAGTAGATTAAAGAATCACCCGAGTCGATTACTTTACCCGAGAATTCGTTTATTTAAATTTGCTAATTAACGTTTAAGTTTGTCAATTGTGTCTTGTCACTTGTTTATTTCTCTGTTGCTGTATGTTTCACTTGTTCGATAAAAACTCAACCCCAATTATTTGCTTAGATTAGATAACATCCTGTATTCTTAGTGCGTCGTTCTTATTTCCCTGTGGATTCGATCCCAAAGTGCTGCAATGACATGCCATTAGATTGAGGCATTGTGCACAACGGGTAATTGTGCGGACCGCAAAAAGTCCAACTATCACTTTGGCGCCGTTGCCGGGGAAATTAGCAATAGCCATTAGGATTTGGATGCTGTTTGAGACTAAGTTGTTACTAATCTTTTTCACTTCGATTTCTCTTTGTCTTGTTCATGTGCATGAACACGAGATCAAGTGGAAGTGCAAATCTTGTTGAACGTGTCGACGACATACGCGCACTAGAAAGAGCAAACACGAGAGCAAGACAAGAACGGGAGCGACACATTGAAAGGCTAGGTATGGAGGCAGTACAAGAACCTCCAATTGAACACCAAGAAGCTGCTGCACATGGTGTTGGTCACCAAGGTGTTGGTGTGAACCAAAACCACCCACCACGGCCGCCTAGACCCATTGGAGCCGGTGATGCTCCAAACACTCATGCTAACCGCCAAGGGATAACTCCACCACCGGTCGAAAACAACAACTTTGAGATCAAATCCGGTATTATCTCCATGGTGCAAGGCAACAAATTCCATGGGTTGGCCATGGAGGACCCATTAGACCACTTAGATCAATTCGATCGCATTTGTGGGATGACTAAGATCAATGGCATCTCTGAAGATGCATTCAAGCTGAGACTATTCCCTTTCTCTCTGGGAGACAAGGCACATCAATGGGAAAAGAACCTTCCAACTGGTTCAATCACCTCTTGGGACCAATGCAAGAAGGCTTTTCTTGCAAAGTTCTTCTCCAACTCAAGAACGTCAAGACTCCGTAATGAAATATCCGGCTTTATCCAAAGGAACAACGAAAGTTTTTGTGAAGCTTGGGAGCGCTTCAAGGGTTATACCATGCAATGTCCTCACCACGGCTTCTCAGATGAGTCTCTACTCAGCACTCTTTACCGTGGTGTACTACCTAAGTTTCGCATGCTACTTGATACAGCAAGCAACGGGAACTTCTTGGGCAAGGAAGTCATTGAGGGAATGGAGCTTGTGGAGAACCTAGCTCTAAGCGATGGGAATTACAATGAATACTATGACCGATCTTCGAGAGGAGGCGGTGACTATGAAGATCAAAGAAAGAAAGAGATGAAGGTTCTTAACGACAAAATGGACAAGCTTTTGAATGCTTCTCAAAAGTCTGTCAATTTTGTGGGAGATGTTGATGGAAGCCAAGGAATTCAGTATGATGGGGAAGATGACAATGAGCAAGCGGAAGTCAACTACTTGGGTCGTCAAGGGGGCTACCAAGGTGGCTTCAACCCCAACTATAGGAATCATCCAAATTTCTCCTATAGGAGCAACAATGTGGCAAACCCTCAAGAACAAGTGTATCCTCAACAAAACACTCAAGGTCAAGGTCTCCAACAAAAGACCTTCATCCCTTCCAACCAACAACGGACATTTGTTCCAAGGAACAACTTTCAAAGCAACCAAGGTGGATTTCAACCTAAGCAACCATCTGCACCACCGGGTTTTGGACAACAAGGGCAAGCAAGCAACACCACTCCATAAGATAACGATATGAAAACCATGCTTCAACAACTCTTACAAGGCCAAGCTAATGGAGCAATGGATTTGAGCAAGAAAATGGCGGAAATCCACAACAAGGTGGATTGCTCTTACAATGACCTCAACTCCAAATTCGAGGCATTGTCGTCTAAGTTCAAGCAAATGGAGGGTAAAGGTGTTTCTTCTTCATCACGACCTCAAGGAACTTTACCGGGCAAACCCGAAGCCAACCCGAAAGAGTTTTGCAATGCTATTACATTAAGAAGCGGAACAGAACTCCCCTCTAGGGAACTTCCAACAACGGAACTTAATGATGGCGTTGAGAAACAAGAAGAAGAAGTGGTCATTGAGATGAATGGAGATGAAGTAAATATGAAGAAAAAGACTAAGGAGATATTTAGTAGAATGTTTGAGCATCTTGAGTAGATTAAAGAATCACCCGAGTTGATTACTTTACCCGAGAATTCGTTTATTTAAATTTGCTAATTAACGTTTAAGTTTGTCATTGTGTCTTGTCACTTGTTTATTTCTATGTTGCTGTATGTTTCACTTGTTCGATAAAAACTCAACCCCAATTATTTGCTTAGATTAGATAACATCCTGTATTCTTAGTGCGTCGTTCTTATTTCCCTGTGGATTCGATACCAAAGTGCTGCAATGACATGTCATTAGATTGAGGCATTGTGCACAGTGGGTAATTGTGCGGACCGTAAAAAGTCCAACTATCAATTTGGCGCCGTTGCCGGGGAGATTAGCAATAGCCATTAAGATTTGGATGCTGTTTGAGACTAAGCTGTTACTAATCTTTTTCACTTCGATTTCTCTTTGTCTTGTTCAGGTGCATGAACACGAGATCAAGTGGAAGTGCAAATCTTGTTGAACGTGTCGACGACATACGCGCACTAGAAAGAGCAAACACGAGAGCAAAGAGACTCTTTTCGTACCACCGCCTTACGAGCCCAAGCTCCCATTCCCGGGCCGCTTTAAGAAACAACTCATGGAGAAATACAGGGCGATTTTTGACAAGCAAATGGACAAGGTCCAAATGACTATGCCCTTGGTTGATGCTTTCCTACTAGTCCCTCAATACAACAAGTTCCTTAAAGACGCGATCAAAGACAGAACGAAGGAGCTGGAAGGGATGGTAATACTTACCCATGAGTGCAGCGCTATTATTCAAAAGAAAATTGTGCCAAAGAAACTTGGAGATCCGGGAAGCTTTACACTTCCTTGTGCTCTAGGACCTCTTGCCTTCAACCACTGCCTTTGTGATCTTGGAGCAAGTGTGAGCTTAATGCCGCTGTCAATTGCAAAGCGCCTTGGTTTCACCCGTTACAAAGCCTGTAGAATATCTCTTGTTCTAGCGGACAGGTCGGTGAGACACCCAGTTGGACTACTTGAGGACTTGCCGATCATGATCAGAAATTTTGTGGTGCCTACCGATTTTGTGGTTCTAGAAATGGATGAAGAACCCAAAGATCCTCTTATCTTTGGAAGACCGTTCTTAGCCACCGCCGGTGCAATCATCGATGTAAGGAAAGGAAAAATCGACCTCCACTTGGGCAAAGACGATGTTCTTCAATTCGACATCAATGATGTGATGAAAAAACCCACAATAGACGGTCAAGCTTTCTACATAGAGGCTATGGAAGAATTGGCAGATGAACTACTAGAAGAGCTAGCCTTGGAAGATCATCTCCAAGTGGCGCTAACTAAGAACCAAGGAGAACATGGGTTTCTTCATGCTGAGAGTGTTGAGTACGCAAGGATACTTGACTCGCACAAAGCACTTGTTGGGGAGAGTTCATTCTTGGAACTACAAAACGAAGAACCTGTCGATTTGGAACACAATGCGAGTGCTTCGGATATTGACTTCATGAGTGCTTTGTATGTTGACCTTGATGACGAGCAAGAAGCTAGCAATGGTGAGACTAGCTTTGATGATGATTGGAGCGAGCTGAAAGCCCCAAAGGTAGACCTAAAACCACTCCCAATTGGACTGAGGTATGCGTTCTTAGGTCCAAACGAGTCTTACCCGGTGATAGTTAATGATGAGCTTAGTGAAAATGAAATTGTCACCCTTTTGAAGGAATTGAAAAAGTTTTAGGAAAGCCATTGGATATTCACTTGATGATATTAAAGGAATTTCCTCATCTCTTTGCACACATAGGATCCATCTAGAAAATGAATCGATGACTTCTATTGAGCATCAAAGAAGGTTAAATCCTAATTTGAAAGAGGTTGTCAAGAAAGAGATTCTTAAGCTTTTAGATGCGGGGATCATATACCCTATCTCTGATAGTACTTGGGTGTCCCTGATCCATGTGGTGCCTAAAAAAGGTGGAATTACGGTGATAAAAAAATGAAAAAGATGAACTAATCCCAACTAGGACTATCACCGGTCATAGGGTGTGTATTGATTATCGAAAGCTTAACTCCGCCACTAGAAAAGATCATTTCCCTATTCCCTTCATTGATCAAATGCTCGAAAGACTTGCGAACCACCCATATTATTGTTTTCTTGATGGGTACTCGGGATTCTTTCAAATCCCGATTCACCCTAATGACCAAGAGAAGACGACATTTACATGTCCATATGGTACCTTTGCTTATCGAAGGATGCCATTTGGACTTTGTAACGCACCCGCAACTTTTCAGAGGTGCATGATGTCGATCTTCTCGGATCTAATTGAAGATATGGTAGAGGTCTTTATGGATGATTTTTCGGTATATGGTGCCTCGTTTGCTGCTTGTTTGTTGAATCTTTGCAGGGTACTCACTAGGTGCGAGGAGACAAATCTCGTATTGAATTGGGAGAAGTGTCATTTTATGGTACGGGAAGGCATTGTGCTCGGCCATAAGATCTCGGAGAAGGGCATTGAAGTGGACAAAGCGAAAATTGAGGTCATGATGAGCCTAAAACCGCCAACCACGGTGAAAGGAATACAAAGCTTTTTGGGCCATGCCGGGTTCTATAGACGGTTCATCAAGGACTTTTCTAAGATAGCAAGACCACTCACTAGGCTTCTATGCAAGGAAGTGGAGTTTGTTTTCGATGAAGAATGTTTGAAAGCATTCTTGGAGATCAAGGAAGCTCTTGTGAGCGCCCCGATAGTGCAAGCACCGGACTGGAGTCTCCCTTTTGAAATCATGTGTGACGCTAGCGACTTTGCGGTTGGCGCGGTTTTGGGTCAGAAAAAGGACAAGAAGATCCACGTGATCTACTATGCAAGCAGAACCATGGATGATGCCCAAACAAAGTACGCAACCACGGAAAAATAGCTCTTAGCGGTGGTATTTGCTTTTGAGAAGTTCCGCTCCTACTTGGTTGGATCCAAGATTGTGGTTTACACAGATCATGCCGCCTTGAGAGACTTGATAGCTAAGAAGGATGCTAAGCCGAGACTTCTAAGATGGATTCTCCTTCTACAAGAGTTTGACATGGAGATTAAAGATAAGAAGGGCATCGAAAACGGAGTAGCAGACCACTTGTCTCGGTTGAGGATTGAAGATGCAATCCAAATAGATGATTCTCTTCCCGAGGAGCATCTAATGCTCATGGAGATTTTGAAGAAAAGCTATCACGCGGGGTTGAAACTCGAGGAAGTCAAGAGTTTGAAGGAGCAAGACTTGCCTTGGTACGCTGATTTCGTGAACTACCTAGCTTGTGGAAGAGAACCGCCAAACTTGGATAGCTACCACAAGAAGAAGTTCTTTAGAGACATCTCACATTTCTTTTGGGATGAGCCTTACCTCTACAAGCGGTGTTCAGATGGTCTTTACCGAAGGTGCATTCCGGAAGAGGAAGTGAATGGAGTGTTATATCATTGTCATGGCTCTGTTTATGGAGGACACTTCGCATCTTTCAAAACCGCAACAAAGGTGGTTCATTCTGGATTATGGTGGCCTAACCTATTCAGAGATGCGCACGCCTATGTCTCCACCTGCGATGCTTGCCAAAGACGAGGCAACATAAGTAGAAGGGACGAGATGCCCCAAAATCCGATCTTGGAGGTTGAAGTATTTGATGTATGGGGAATAGATTTCATGGGACCATTCCCATCTTCTTACGGGAATCAATACATATTGGTGGCGGTGGACTATGTTTCTAAGTGGGTCGAAGCCATAGCAAGCCCGACTAATGACGCCAAGGTGGTCATTAAGCTCTTTAAAACGATCATCTTTCCGAGGTTCGGGATACCGAGAGTGGTGATTAGTGATGGCGGAAGCCATTTCATTAATAAGGTGTTCGAGAGCTTGCTCAAGAAGCACGGAGTTAAGCACAAGGTGGCCACGCCCTACCATCCTCAAACAAGCGGTCAAGTGGAGGTCTCAAACCGCCAAATCAAAGCTATATTGGAGAAAACTGTGGGTAGTTCAAGAAAGGATTGGTCTAAGAAGCTAGACGATGCACTATGGGCTTACCGAACCGCATTCAAAACACCAATCGGGACAACACCGTTCAATCTACTCTACGGGAAGTCATGCCACTTACCGGTCGAACTCGAGTACAAAGCTCTGTGGGCAGTAAAACTTCTCAACTTCGACATCAAAACCGCCTCGGAAAGACGCTTGATACAATTGCACGAGCTTGACGAGATCCGCCTCGACGCGTATGAAAGTTCACGGATCTACAAGGAGAGAACCAAGGCGTTCCATGACAAGAAGATTGTCAAGAAGGGTTTCGAAGTTGGAGACCAAGTGCTGCTATACAATTCCCGGTTGAAGCTGTTTCCCGGGAAACTCAAGTCGAGATGGACGGGACCGTTCAAGGTCAAGGAGGTGCAACCTTACGGTGCGGTAACACTTTGGAACAAGGCAGGTGGAGAATTCACGGTGAACGCTCAAAGAATCAAGCTCTATCACGCATCTGATTTCATTGAGGAGGAGACCTCGGTTTCTCTCTCAAACCCGTCACCCGTCTAAACGGGCATCACACGTCAAGCTTAGAGACGTTAAACAAGCGCTCTTGGGAGGCATTCCCATTACTATCCTTGTATATATTTTAAATTTTCTAGTTCCTTTTTATGCTTTTTGTTTCTTGTTTTCAGGTTTCTCGAGTTTGGGAGTAAAGAGGAGGAACCCTCCGTCTAGAGACGTAAACGCGCCATTGGGGAGTCCCCAAATTCTATCATTTGTCAAGCTAGAGACACAAAACAAGCATCAATAAGGAAATTCAACCCCCTCATCTCCATATCTCCAAGGTACACCACTTGACATCTTGTACATACTTTTGATTTGTATTTTTACTCTTCCTTTGGATTCATTTCACACCGAGACGGTGTGATTTAAGTCGGGGGAGAGGTCTCTGTCATTTAACATTGTCTTCTTTGTCTTATTTTATTTTTCTCTTGAGTCTTGCATTGTACATGTATATTGCATAGAAAACAAAAAACAAAAAAAAATTGAAAAATTTGAAAAACCAAAAAGAAATCATGTAGCTTGCATAGTCTCATCTTCATTGTAGGATTGAGTCTAGAAACATATAGGATTGCATTGCATATGCATAGGGGACAATGATAGAAACCACTTAGTCTAGAACTCGATATGATACCCTTAGTAATATTATCATGTTGCTTGAACAACCTTTTTGAAACTTGTATACTCTTGCTTTGATCTCTCTACTCTTAACTCTTGTCTTGTAAATACTTGTTTAATTTGAAATCAACCCCTTGATAATTGGACTTAAATGAATATAAACTTCTCGCTTATGGGCTTGTGATACATAACCATGGTTCAAAAAAAACACTCGGGTTATCTTATCCACTTTTACCGCTCTCTAAATAACCCGAGTGGCCATTCTCATCTTTAGAATGGTTCCCTACCTTTTACCTTAACTGTTTTCTTTCCGCCCCTCGTTGTTTGATGGAGTGAGGGCTTTTTCTTGATAATGCTATTGTGTGTAAGATCTTGTAAGTATCGGGAACGACAAAGGTTAGCTTTCATTTTTAGCTAGTCTAAGTTGTTCAAAGAAAAAGAGGCTAGCATTAGGATGGGGATCAATGGATTGAATGGTATTGAGTTTGGGGAACATGAACTTACGAAATATGAGATGAGAAATGGTTGAAAAAGCAAACTCTAGAGAAGTGCTTAAAAGAAAGACCCTAGGAAAAGAAAAGAAAAACACTCTCCATGTTTGAAAAAGAAAAAGAATAAAAGATTTGGGGTGAGTAAGAAGAAAAAGAAAGTGGTCGATTAAAATTGTCTCTAGGAGTTTGGTGTTTGGAAAAGAAAAAGGGGTTAAAAAGAGGTTTTCGTTCTAGCCAAATGGCTTTGGGGGTTTAATGAGCTTCAATGAAGTAAGATAAGAAGAAATGGAATCACCATTCGTGTAGAATGCTTTGCTAGGAGGGTAGAACAATGTGAGCTTAACTTTGTATGCATAAATTGTTTCTAGTCTTCCTTGCTTTTGCGTAACATATAGCATTCCTTTTCATTGAGAGTAAGTCACCCAAAAAGAGAATGAACCTCCTTGCACTCACATTAACTAGTGCCAAAAGCCTTTTCTTCCAAACCGATTGGACTTGATCACTTGCCCATTTGTGAGACCGCACCTTAAGAAAGATCAAATGAATGTGAGGGTTGGTTGAGAAGAGAACTTGTAGGCATGAGGCATTGTTGTTAAGAGAAAAGATTAGGAGTTGCGATAAGCCTTGAATGAGTTAGAGTGGATTAAGTGTTTGTTTTTGCAACATGCTAGTATTATTCAAGGTGATCATATCGAATGCTTACTAAGATCTTTTGGTTTTGAGTTCCCCCTTTTAAACCTCTCTTTTGGTTTGTCATTTCTTGTTTGCTTGAGGACAAGCAAAAGGCAAGTTTGGGGGAGTTGATAACATCATATTTTGCATGTTTTTAAGGTTTAGTTTCATAGGTTTTTAGTTCCACTTTGTATAGTTTTTGAGTTGTTTTCATGCATTTGAGTCTCATTTGCATTGCATTGCATTTTAGATGTCCTAGGTTGTTTTTGCATTCTTTTTGGCTTTCTTGAGCCATTTTCAGGTGTTCTTGGAGTCATAGGAGTTGGAGGAGTGAAAATAGCCACAAAAAAGGTCATTGCGGAAAACAGAGATGCAGGATCAGGTTGAGACGTCAGAAGTTTGGCAATGGATGAAAGACTTCCCACCGATGGATTAAGCTCCGATTTTAACACAAGCTAGATCAATGGATTAGCTTTCATTTGGAAGTTGTTTGAGGCCATTCCAACGGTGCGATCAAAAGTTATGTCGATTTTCGTGACGACGGTCCCGTCTGGCGAGCAAGAGGAGCGAGTGGAGAAACAAGCTTGGATCGATCGATCCACAAACATGGAGAGTATAACAGGCCTGATCAGTTCTATGCCAATCGATCAGCGATTCGTCCACCTGCTTTTCAGAGGAATGACTTTGAGCTGATATACTTCACTCTTGTGGGCCAGCACCCTTTTCATGGTCTTCCTCATGAACACCCCATGGATCACATTGAGAGGTTTGAGGACTTGGTCTCTAGCATCAAATGCAATGGAGTGTCCTACGACTACCTGTTATGTAAGGTTTTCCCATATTCTCTTGGTGGGGATGCTTCTTATTGGCTCAAGCAATTACCAGCTGGGTCATTGACTACCTGGGATGAGACTAAGACTGCGTTCCTAAACAATTTCTATGATGATGCGAGATCTGAAGAGCTCAGGAACAAGATCTCTCAGTTTTCTCAAGGACCAACTGAGGCGTTTAAGGCTGCTTGGATACGATTCAGGTCATATCAGAGGGATTGTCCACATCACGGGTTCACTAAGGTTCAGTTCCTGAGTATTTTCTTCAGAGGAATCGATTGGAGGTATCATATGGCCTTGGATGCTGCGAGTAATGGAAATTTCAACACCATGTATCCTGACGATGCTTATGTACTTATTGAGAACTTGGTGTATAGCAATAGCACCAAGAATGCATATTTTGAGCGGAAGAAGCAGGCTGGGAATTTGAATGGATCGCAGATTGCTGAGGTTCAAGCCAAGCTGGATTCAGTGCACAATCTCCTGATGGGTAAGACGAAGAAAGCTATTCACTTTGCTGATGAGGATGAAGTGAAATGTGTTAACTACATTGGTGGTGCTGGATTTCAAAGTCAAAGATATCAATACCCACCCCACCCACCCAAAGCTCCTGAAAGCAAAGTTGAATATATGCTTGAACAGATTCTTCAGGGACAGCAGAAGATGACAATGGATTTCAGTGGGAAGATGGATGCCTTGTATGCAGATCTGAATGGGAAGATCGAGGCTCTCAGTACTAGCCACATGATGATGGAAACTCATGTAGCTCAGGTTTCAGCAGCTGTCAAGGGAAAGATGGTTCAGGCACAGAATGAACACGTCAATGCAATCACCTTGAGGAGTGAAAAAGAGGTCAATCCAGGAGTGAAATTTGGCCTAACTGCAGGAAATTTTGTCGATCTTGACGATGAGGATTCGGAAATCCCCAGGGTATCGACCGACACCACCCAGTGTCGATCGACACCAGTGCAGATACTTTCACGGGACATCTCAAAACCCCATGTGTCGACCGATACCACTACCGGTGTCGATCGACACCGACCTGAAGAAACGACAGAGGAGCCTTGTATCGATCGACACCAATCTGGTATCGATCGACACCCCTCTCAGACTGAGCCAGAAACAGTGCAAACACATGAGTTGCCGCCGGAAAGGGTTTACAAGCCTAAGGTGTCATATCCTATACCACCTAGACATCTCCTGAAACCCATAACTGCGGAAAAGTTGCTAGCTTTTGAGAAGATGGTCAGGAGGATTCTCCGCACTATATCTTTTGAAGAAACTTTTGAAAACCGTTCTTTGGAGTGTTACTTCCAAAACTGTAGAGAAACTGAGGAAGAGATCAAGGCACTCTTCATCAAGGCCAGAAGTACACCACCTCCACTGAAGCAGCTGACTAAGAGGGAAGACCCAGGAAAATTTTCAGTTCCATGCTCTATCTCTGGAGTTGAATTCAAAGAGTCTCTTGTTGACTCAGGGGCTAGCGTCAATGTCATGTCAAGGGCAATTGCAGAGAGATTGGGAGCTGATATTCGATCCCCCATGACATCTATCACATACGCAAACTGTTCCACCTCACTTCCGCACAGTACAATCCCTGATTTGATGGTCACAGTAGTGATAACATCATATTTTGCATGTTTTTAAGGTTTAGTTTCATAGGTTTTTAGTTCCACTTTGTATAGTTTTTGAGTTGTTTTCATGCATTTGAGTCTTATTTGCATTGCATTGCATTTTAGATGTCCTAGGTTGTCTTTGCATTCTTTTTGGCTTGCTTGAGCCATTTTCAGGTGTTCTTGGAGTCAGAGGAGTTGGAGGAGTGAAAATAGCCACAAAAAATGTCATTGCGGAAAACAGAGATGCAGGATCAGGTTGAGACGTCAGAAGTTTGGCAATGGATGAAAGACTTCCCACCGATGGATTAAGCTCAGATTTTAACACAAGCTAGATCAATGGATTAGCTTTCATTTGGAAGTTGTTTGAGGCCATTCCAACGGTGCGATCAAAAGTTATGTCGATTTTCGTGACGACGGTCCCGTCTGGCGAGCAAGAGGAGCGAGTGGAGAAACAAGCTTGGATCGATCGATCCACAAACTTGGATCGATCGATCCCATACATCGAAGATTTCCCAGACCGACCTACAAAGCCAGATCGATCGATCTCATATTTTTGGGGGATCGATCCTCTGGATCGATCGATCCCCTACGTTGACCATTTTCTGGGCCGAAACCACCCGAAGTGCTCTAAAGATCGACTCATAAGAACGGTTTCCATTCGGATTTAGCTTTAACGGTCTTCATGAAAGTTGTAGATATTTGAGTTAGCTTTCCAATGGAGGTGGTTTTAAGTCATTCGGAGCAATGGTTCGAGAGTTATGGCGGATTTAGTGAAGACGTATCAAACCGAAAACTAGTCTCCTAAAACAGTGTAAAAACGTCACTTTCTCTACTTTACCTAATTTTTGGTGACTTTGGACGCCCAAAGCTGTATAATTATTGGTCTTTGGACCAGATCTAAGAACTTTTTATCACTTTTAACAAAAACTCTAGAGAGAAAACCTTGTTCTTCTCTTGAAGATTTGCAATCCTTTGAAGATCTAGAGAAGTTTTCTTGAATTTTCTTTCACTTTTCTTATTATTTTGTTCATGGCTTTCATTTGTACGGTTTATATTTGTGATTTAGCTATGTGTGAGTAGTTCTTTTAGGATTCTTGGGTGAGGTAGATTAGGGTGATTCTAGGTTTGTTCTTGATGTTTAAGAGCTAGATTACTTGAAATCCTTTCTCATTAAGTGTTCTTAATGCTAGATTAGCCTTGACAAAGTTGATCTAGAACCTAGGGAATCCCGTCACCCGAAAGGTGTTCTTAGGAGATTCTTGAACGAACTTATTGAGTGCTTTTCATATCTTAGCCAACGGAAAATTGATGTCTAGGGTGAATTGTGGTTAATTAGACTTGTGCTTATTGCTTGTTAGTCATAGAATTGCGAACGGAAGTTTATGACGATTGATGACTAAGATAGGGGTTAATACCATGGACGTGGATTAATCTTTAGTAGTGTTCTAAGGCCTAAGGAGATATTTAGTAGAATGTTTGAGCATCTTGAGTAGATTAAAGAATCACCCGAGTCGATTACTTTACCCGAGAATTCGTTTATTTAAATTTGCTAATTAACGTTTAAGTTTGTCATTGTGTCTTGTCACTTGTTTATTTCTATGTTGCTGTATGTTTCACTTGTTCGATAAAAACTCAACCCCAATTATTTGCTTAGATTATATAACATCATGTATTCTTAGTGCGTCGTTCTTATTTCCATGTGGATTCGATCCCAAAGTGCTGCAATGACATGCCATTAGATTGAGGCATTGTGCACAGTGGGTAATTGTGCGAACCGTAAAAAGTCCAACTATCAAGTAGGAGGTTGTATGGTTCCTACTGATTTTCAAGTTGTGGAGATGAGTGCAAAATCTACTACGCAGTTGATTCTTGGAAGACCGTTCATGGCTACGGTTGGTGCCATTATGGACACACCCAGCAAGAAAAACTCATTCTCATACATTGACAATGAGGTGTACTACAAAGCCATTCCTACTAGAGGAACTCCCACACGTGTCTTTTGCATCGATGTTGTCACAGGAGAGACGTTGATAGTTGATAATCGGGAAGAGCCTTCTGACGAGCCTAATACCATAGACGATCTATATAGTTCTTATGTCATCACCAAGAAAGACATCAAAAAGGCTAAGGCAAAAACCGAGGAGACACAGAACTTGCATCGACCAAGAAGCCCTGGTATCGATCGATACCCTGTTGGTATCGATCGATACCCTGTTGGTATCGGTCGATACCCCACGCGCAGTGCTACCCATGTGACTTTAATTCCTCAGAAGTGTGATGGAGATGTGATTGAGTATAAGGTGAAGTGCAAAGGAACCTCAAAACCATTCTCTAAGGCTAGAGTTATTCTTACTTCGGAGCTGAAAGAGAAAGGAAAGGGGGTTGTGGAGAGCATGTTGAGCAGACCTTTGAAGCTGGCGATGTCTAGTTGTGGAGCTTGTTTTGGCGCAAGTTCCCATTCCTATCCCGACTAATACATGAGCCAAAGTCAAGCTACTGACTTAAAACAAGCGCTTGGTGGGAGGCAACCCACTGGTAAGTCTTTTGTTTTTGTTTTTGTTTTTGGTTTTGGTTTTGTGTCTTGTTTCACGTGCAGCAGATTCAGAAGAGCAGTATCGATCGACACCCACCCGGTATCGATCGACACCATCCATACGACACAAGAGCTGGGTAATTCTTAAGGGACCGTGAGCAACATATCGATCGATGTCAAATTTGCATCGCCCAATTTCCCTTTTATCGATCGATACCACCATGGTATCGGTCGATACCCGCCACCCAGGTAAGCCTCTTTCATGTTCACCAATCCACTCAGCTCTTCTGTTTTCTTTTACCACCTCTAGGCTAGATAACCATGAGGACAGTGTTGTTTAAGTCTGTGGGAGGTAGTCGCTGACATTGTGTTTGTTTTTCTTAGAGTCAGTCGTTTTTGTGTCAAATTTGTTTTATTGAGTCAAAATTTTGTTAGAGATTATGATCGTGTTCTTGACTCTTTTGTTCTGATTTTGCTTCTGAGTGTCCACTGTTACAAAATCAGCTCTAGATCGACTAATGAAAAATCCAAAGGCTGACCAGTTAACTAGAAGACACACATGTTTCCAGCAGAGTTCTTTTAAAGCCTGAGCCAAATTTTTGCACTTCATCGACGTGGTTAGTGTCCATAAAGCTTGATTCCTCATTCATATCTGACAAAGGAACTCATGTGTTTAAAGTGATAGTATCTCTCTCCCCTGTTATAAGTTAATAAAAAAAGAGCATAAAAATATGAAATGATTTTCTTCTGAGTAGAGGGTTAGGAATGTTTCCAGCGATCCTAATTATTCTACTTGGTGAGGAATGATCACACAAAGGTTGGAAGCGAGGCTAGGATTTTCCTATGATGCCATTATTCGCCTACACCCTTTGATACATTGAAAGGGAAGAACCGGGGATTCGGTGGCAAACACCATCAATACTCGCGTCTCATACCTTAATGTGTATATGCGAATCAAAAAAAAA
>PKMM01007927.1:717116-761734 GCA_002933915.1 Eutrema heterophyllum | reverse complement strand
AAAATTTAATTAATGAGAAAATATATTTATTAATCGTATATTGATTAAAAGGTTTCTTAATTTTGTTACTTATAATATTTGTGAACATAGTACTTTATAAATTTATTAATTCAAAGCCTAAATGACCGTACAACTTTTGTTTGAATAAATTATCTTACTACTTTTTTACTTATTTAAATTATTTTATATTTATAGATTTCTCGTTATATCTTATGTATTCCAAATTTAATTAAAAGAACAAAAAAAATCGTAATTTAATCTCTTTAATTTACTCAAAAAAATAAATTAAATTAATCATTTAAGACACAATTCATCATTTAATGCAGAAAAATACCAAAATCTAAGTAAAAATGTTTTCTTCGAATTAAGTAAAAAACAAAATATGAAAAAAAAATCAAAACACTTAATCCGTATCTATGGAAAATCAAAACAACAATACATTTTTCATTAACTTTTTCTTTGATACATCCATTAGCAGAGTTTCTCAAATTTTAAATTCTTTAGGATTAATTATATTTATTCTTTAAATAATATTGACAATAAATAATTTTACAATTAAATTTAAATGTAGTATTTGATATCCTTATATTATTCAAACCCAAAAAAACGTTTTTACAACAAAAGTGTGACTTTGTTTTTAACGTTCAGAAGCTGGTAATAAAACTGGAGTTACAATATTTAGGATGATTTTAAATCCTTGAACCGAACCAGATTTGAAGAGGGTCTTTTAACTTTGTATCACCTAGTTTTCGCATTGATTGGAGTCGAGCTCGAACGAGTTTGTCGATGAGCCCATAGACACGACTTGTGGAGGAGTGGTCTTCTCCGTGACGCTGTTATTTCTCTCTCTCCAAATGCAGTGTACCGTAGTTTGGAAAGCATGCATATCGGAACAGAAATAGCTTTGTTCGATCTAGCTGAGTGTCAAGAAGTAGTTGTGTCATTGAATTCCAGCTTGTTGTGAATCGATGTTGTAGCATCTTCTTCATCACCTTTGTCCATACCTCAGCCGAGAAAGGGCAATCAAAGAATAGGTGGTCTCGTGTTTCCATTGGGTTCTTGCAAAAGACACAAGAAGAATCCATGCCACCATTCCAATTAGCCATTCTATCACCAGTAGATAAACGGTTGTGAATAGCTAGCCAAACAAAAACCGCACATTTTGGTGTATGATGATATTTTATTTTTATGACTAAAGAAGATAAAATAAATAGAAGAACACTAAAGTAAAACCGACCGGTTTGGTGGTTCGTTTATGTTGTTCAATAAAAACCAAATTCGAACAAAATTAGCTAAATATTGATTCGGTTCGATTTGGCTAATTCGGTTCAAAATTTATGCCCAAGTTTAATCATTACATTGCTTTTCGAAAAGTTACAAAATAATATATAATTTACTATCACAAATAATGCAATATATTTCGTAATCATTTTATTTTGGTTTACACTGCAATAACGCAAACTTTTATTTCACACACAAACTTACAAATTAATTTGTTAGCTAAAACAAAATTTGTAATTAGTCCCGATTTACTAACAATTATGAAATTTAAGATAAACATTGCCTTCCAACCAAAATACAATTTTGTATAATTATTCCAACATACTTAATAACATATCCTTTATATTAAATATGAAGCACTAGGTGGTAGTCCGCGCCATGCGCGGGCATTATTTCTTCTTAAATTTCTAAAATAATCTAAACTTTTCATCCAAAATTATAATTATAAATAATCCACAGAATCGAACACAAACTAAATACGAATAATCCAAAACAACAACAAAAACATCATCTATAACAAATTATAAAAAAAAAATTAATAGTTTGAATGCTGCTACACGTAAAGATCACTTTCCTTTGCCTTTTATTGATCAAATGCTTGAAAGATTGGCTAACCATCCCTACTACTGTTTTCTAGATGGTTACTCTGGTTTCTTTCAGATTCTCATCCATCTAGACGACCAGGAGAAGACTACATTCACATGTCTTTATGGCACTTTTGCTTATCGCAGAATGCCATTTGGCTTGGGCAATGCCCCAGCAACATTCCAGCGATGCATGATGTCAATTTTCACTGACTTAATTGAGGACATCATGGAGGTTTTCATGGACGATTTTTCTGTCTATGGATCCTCCTTTTCTATCTGTCTTTCTAATTTGTGCAGGGTATTACAGCGTTGCGAGGAAAAGCATCTGGTGTGTTGAACTGGGAGAAATGTTACTTTATGGTCAGAGATGGGATTGTCTTGGGTCATCGAATTTCTGAGCAAGGTATCGAAGTGGACAAGGCAAAGATCGAGGTGATGACTAGTCTACAGCCTCCTGATTCTATCAAAGGGATTAGAAGCTTTCTGGGGCATGCTGGGTTCTACAGGAGGTTCATCAAAGATTTCTCCAAGATTGCTAGACCCTTGACTCAATTACTATGCAAAGATGTGAAATTTCATTTTGACAGCGACTGTCTCGAGGCCTTTCACACGATCAATGGAGCACTTGTCAGCGCACCAATTGTCCAACCACCAGACTGGGAACTTCCTTTCGAAGTAATGACTGATGCTAGCGATTTCGCAGTAGGAGCTGTCCTGGGACAGCGAAAAGACAAAAAGCTTCATGTTATCTACTACGCCAGCAGAACTCTTGATGATGCGCAGTGCAAGTATGCTACAACCGAGAAAGAACTCCTTGCCATTGTATTCGCTTTCGAGAAGTTTAGATCTTATCTTGTTGGGTCTAAGGTTATAGTGCATACTGATCATGCTGCCCTGAAGCATCTACTTACGAAGAAGGATGCCAAGCCCAGACTTCTGCGATGGATTCTTCTGCTGCAGGAATTTGATCTTGAGATCAAGGACAAGAAGGGGATCGAGAATGGTGTTGCAGATCATCTGTCCAGGCTGCGCGTGAATGAAGAGGTTCCTTTAGATGACAGCCTACCTGAAGAGAACGTGTACGCAATTTAGTGATTTAAAATTCCTTGATGATGGTTTATTCGCGACAAAAAACAAATAAGAAAACATGTCATATGTTTTCCATTGCATTAAACCACTAAAACGATATAATAAATTTAGAAAAACAGTAAAAAAAACGAATCAAACAATTAACTAAAACATATAACATTGCATTCGGAAAATCGTAAACATAACAAATAGAGTACGGAAAATTTAAACATAAATATAATAATGTCAAGCAGAGTAAAACATAGGGTAATATAATTGATGCACAATGGAAAAATACAATTATTTTTAATTATTAATCAATCACCGATCCACGGTCAGTCGTCAACAAAAACCTGTAAAAAGAAACAGAACTGCAAGTGTAAGTGTTTAGACCGGATAAGAAAGAAACTCCCGTTAAATCCACCAAAATCCCCATGAATCAGAACCGGTTGATCCTAGCACAACAAGTTTGGCCGAATTTCTCAACATAACTCAATTACCTATTCCATAATTTTGTTTTTTATCATCTTACGATCCAGCTGGTTTTAGTTGAACCGCAATCCTATAATGTAACCGGTTAGTCGTTTAGTTAAAAATTTGATACCGAATTACATCTGATTGCTTCATAAAATTGTGAAAGACCAAACTTTACTGAAGTGTGGAAGAGCTTGAAGATTTTTGGAATTATTGAAATGACATAACTACCCTTGATCATAAGAGAAGAAACGAAAAAGGAGATTCCAAGTGGGGTCCATTGCCGTTGTGGCCAAAAGCGAGATTGCATGACCCAACTGATCTCTAACAATATACTATTCATTAATATTTAATTATTCTATGTTTATTTTGCATTTCTCTTGTTAACAGCAAATGCTTTTCTTTTTAAAATGTACAATTACCAAGTTTCCACTATCATCATTTATCCATTATTTGTTTGACATTAGGGAACATCATGTATCACTCGCACAAATTCCTTAAACCAAACTTATTTAACAAAAAATCCATCTTAGCTCTTTAGTCTCTGTATAGAATTCAAATTTTTCTTTTCCAAATTCTATCATTTTTTTTTTATAAAACAAACAGGTCAAAATTACAGTACAAAAAGAAAACAACTTAAGCTAGTAACTTTTGTAAGTAATAAAAAGGTTGAAGCTTTATTTGTGACAGAAAATAAAGGTTGGAACTTTAATATTTTTGCTCATTTGATATATATTGTGTCCTATATATTAAAAGGAAAATAAAAAAAAATGTTTCCTCTGCCTTCAAGTATATAGTCTAGAGCTGTCTAAAACAATACCAACACGTCCAAAAAAACCTCTCTTCTGGGAACAAGAAAGACCCCAAAAGACACAAACAAACACACCCTAACCCCATCGAACAGAAATAAAGCTAACCAAAAAAAAAGTTCCAAATTTTGAAATGATCTTTGAAGGTGTGAAGCAGAAATTTATTAAATTATCTCTTAGGGTTTTCAAGGACGACGAAGAAGGAAAAGATCATCATCTTCTAACTCTGGTAATGAGAGCATTTCATTATCTATTACATTTCGAATGTGTATGTGTCAAGTCTGAGATTGAGTCAAGAAGAAAAAAATGTGAGATAAGAGAAGATATCAAACACAAAAGCAAGCAGAGAACTTTATTTTAACAATCAGAACCAAAGATCAGCAGAAAACAAAACCTAAAAGAGATGAAACAGAGAGTGAGAATTCATTGGCTTTTGTCCTGATGGTTATGGTAGTGAAAATTAACTTTTTGGGGGTTTTTATGTTTGTTGCAGAAAAATCGGTTGGGAATGTATGAGGAAAGTTCATGTTTTGATCCTAATCCAACGGTGGAATCAATCGTCGACAACAACGGCGATTTCTGCGAGTCTCCGGCGGCGGATACAGCTTTTCCGGCAAGCCACCAGTTCCAACCACCGCTTTTGGTTGCCGGAAGCACAACAAACAGCTTCAACGACGACCTTAAGCTCCCAACAATGGAGGAGTTCTCTGTTTTCCCTTCTGTTGTCTCTTTCCCAAACTCAGAAACTCATAACCAAATCAGCGGCAACATTGACAACAACCGTCTGATCAACCAGATGATTCACGAGTCAAATTGGGCTGTCTCTGCAAACAACTCTGGATTCTTCATGAACACTTCAGATCCAAACACAACAACAACTCCAATCCCTGATCTCCTCAGCCTCTTGCATTTGCCTAGATGCTCAATTTCATTACCAAGCTCGAACCTTTCTGATATAATGGCGGGTTCTTGCTTCACATATGACCCGCTCTTCCACTTAAACCTTCCTCCACAACCTCCATTGATCCCTGCTAATGACTACTCAGGGTTCTTGCTTGGAACTGATCATACCAATACCACTCAAAGAGATCAGCCAAATGTTGGGGATGAGAACAACAATGCTCAATTCGATAGCGGAATCATCGAGTTTAGCAAAGAGATTAGGCGTAAAGGAAGAGGGAAACAAAAGAACAAACCTTTTACCACTGAGCGTGAGCGAAGATGTCACTTGAATGAGAGGTACGAGGCCCTGAAAATGCTCATTCCTAGCCCGAGTAAGGTTAGTTATGACTTAAGGCGATATCTTTTTTATTTTTGTTTTCATTCATTTTCTCCAATTCCTCTTGCTTAATTCATATAACCTGTTATTAGGGAGATAGAGCATCCATTCTTCAAGAAGGAATCGATTACATCAACGAGTTGTGCAGAAGAGTAAGCGAGCTTAAGTATTTGGTTGAGAGGAAAAGATGTGGTGGGAGACACAAGAACAATACTGCAGTAGACAACAACAACAACAACAACTCGGATGATCGTAATAATGACGATGATGATGATGATGATGATGAAAACATGGAGAAGAAGCCCGAGAGTGATGTAATAGACTCAAGCAACAACTCGCTGAGATGTTCATGGCTGCAGAGGAAATCAAAAGTAACAGAAGTTGAAATTAGGATTGTTGATGATGAAGTAACAATCAAGGTTGTTCAGAAGAAGAAGATCAATTGTTTGTTGGTTGTCTCCAAAGTGCTTGATCAGCTTCATCTCGATCTTCACCATGTCGCTGGAGGACAGATTGGTGAGCATTACAGTTTCTTGCTCAACACTAAGGTTAGTGATCAATGAATAATATACCAATCTTGATTAGAATATATATNATACTGGATTGAGTTTTGCTGATAATTAACGACTGAATAAATTGCAGATAAATGAAGGATCAACAATATATGCAAGTGCAATAGCAAACAGAGTGATCGAAGTTGTGGATAAACACTACATGGCTGCTCTTCCCATCAATAACTATTAATTATTAGGCTAACTTTATCTATTTTCTGACGTTTTTAATCCATGTTTACTCATTTGCGAGACTAAATAAAAACATATTTTGGAGCCAGATTTAGGTTATAATAAGGTCTGACTCGGTTTAAACTTTCTTGTGGGCTAAGATAAATGCCAGATCCATCAATATGTTCCTACAAGCATGTCATGTCCATATTATCTAAGAAAGAATGATTGCATTTTAGATATGATTAATAAATTCATCTATGAAACCAAGATTATAAAAGAACGAATTTGTTTGAAATGAGATTCGAATTTAATCTTTATTACAAAATTAGATCTTTCATTCATTCTCTCCAATGTCTCTTAATTAATTCACATAATTTGTTATTAGGGAGATAGAGCTTCCATTGTTCAAGAAGGGATCGATTACATCAACGAATCACGCATATTAATTAGTAAGAGAGCTTAAGAATTTGGTTGAGAGGGGAAAAAATGTGGTGGTAGACACAAGAAAAATAATGAAGTAGAAAATAGAAACCCATCACATGTTATAGAAAAATAATTTGGTTGGATATTTTCTGTTAAAATAAGCAAATACATGTAAATGTTATTTTCTCTCCTAAGTCATTCTGATTAATGGAAAAAGGAATGATTCAAAGAAAAGAATGGTTAAGTCGGGTTTTGGTAGAAACCAGTTCTGTTTTAAATTAGATTTTGACATTTCCAGAAGAGTACGGTTCAATCCTGTTATATTCTACAAAACATCTGTTAGGATTAGACATGATAAAGTTGCGATATTTATCAAGCAATCTCACTCTCTCTCAATTTGGTTTAACTCTTGTGTGTAAGAAACTTGAGGAAGAGAAGAAAAAGAAACAGAGTATAGAGCTTGAGACAGAGAGATTTAACGTGTTCAGGTAAACCCTACTCACGCCGGGAAACTTGGTGTCCCGGAATCCACTAGAATCAAAGTAATTTGAGGTTTTACAAAGATCTAGACTTTGTCTCTCACACGTTTCTGTGTTCTAACTTGCTTACAAGCTCACACCTTCTCTCTTTTCTTATATTAGCATTTGAGATTAACCCTTTGAACTCTGCCTCAGGGTCGGCTCAATACTTTTAGGGATCCTTGGGCAATAAAATTTTTTTTGGGGTCTCTGGGCAATAAATTTTTATTTTAGGTCACTATACCAAAAAAAAAAAAATCGGAACCCCTTTTTAATGTTATTTTTAATTCAAAAACTATAGACCCAGGATCCACACCCCATTGCCCAGCCTCCTAAGCCGGCCCGGCTCTGCCTTGAGAATAAGTCCAATGTCTGAGCCATCTAGCTGTCTTATCACGTGTAAGTGAACACCTTCAACTTGGCGTCTGCAACTCTTTGTCGCCAAGTTTCTTCAAATCTAGCTTTTCCTCTTTTGATCATCTTTCACTCTATCGCACCTTTTCTTGTCTTCAAAAGCTTGTCTTGACTTTTGTAGAACCTTCTCTTGCGAATAGAGTCTTTCATCTTGTTTGAATTGTCGGATACAACTTCTCTTTCTTACCGTGGTTACTCTAGTTTCATTTAAACAATATCAAACCTTGGAGATATGAAGGCATAACCAACAACATGTCTAATGGTTAACCGTTAATTTTTTTTGTTTTAAATGATAAATTGATATGATTGATTACTTTGATCCAATCACTTTCTGAAACATTTGGTTTTATATGGACCGAACCGGCATTGAATCTTTTATATCTCACCATATCGTTTGCTAATTTTTGTTTGGACCGAACCGGCACAACATTTTAGCATTTCTATTTTAAATAGAAAGGCCTCTAGTTTTAAAAATTGATAAAAACATCCCTACGATTTTGGGTCTGATTGGTTGCATTTCAGCAAGGGTGGTTGAAGAAAACGTTTAAAACCATGGTTGAAACAAACGTTTGAAATGGGTGGTTTGAGGTGTTTGGAGCATTAAGCGGTTGTCGACAAAGTTTTTTTTTTTTAATGATATTTGTGGTTTTGTATTGTTTGTTTTTTGTAGATTTTTAGTGATGCACAGTAAAATCGTTTGTTTTTTTCTTTCGTGTGTGTTGTTTTTATCTACGTTTACTCAAATTTCATATCATGAAATTTAAACTATATATTATTGCATCATTTTATAAATTATTTCTAAACAAAATTCTACTTAATAATTTTATGTAATTACACTATTTAACTTCTGTAATGTTACCGATCAAGTTTAATATTGAACCGTACTATGTTATCAAACCGCCTTGTCAAACCACTATTTCTAACCGCCCTTTTTTAACCGCCTTTTCTATAATCGCTAAAAAAAATTTAACCATTTTATTTAAACGTGGTCACCAATCGATTCTTTTCAAGTAATCGGAGTTTGTACAGTTAGGATGGGTAGAGACGGATAGTGGTAGGCAGTAGCAGTGTACGAGAGAGGTAGGTGACCAAATTATTTCCAGTTTCTGTGAAATTACGAGATTACCCCTAATCCTTTTACAAAATCAAATAAATGTAAAATATAATATTATTATCTCATTCTTGAATGTGCATGGGACCTACCTCCTCATCTTCTCAAACAATCCCTCTCTTTGCTATAAACATATATCGCATGACCTAACCGCAACATGAAACTTACACTATTTTAATTGATCCAATTCTTTTTTTGAAGGATTGATGTTTACTCAATTTATTTGATTATCTTTAAAACAGTTAGTGTCTGAAAATTATTTCTCTGCCATTAGTAAATTCAAAGTTTACATTAATAAAATAGATTGAAATATAAACAGATAGATATATCCTCTATTATATATCTTCAAGTATCTAATGTGATCTGATGGGTTATTTAATTGTTTCAGAATTCATTCTATCTTGAAAATATGTTTGGTATTTGCTGTTAGAATTTTATGTTATTGATTACGTACAAAAGATAGTTAAAATACAATATTGATGAATTGATATATATATATATATATATATATATAGAGAGAGAGAGAGAGAGAGAGAAGCAATCTATTTTATGGTGGTCTATTGATTGAAAAATTTACAATGAAAAATTAAAAGAAATAAAATTTAGGTATTCACATTGCCAGTTTAATCATAGCCAACCACTACGAATGTCTCACTTTTTTATAGGGTTTCAAAAATTAGTCCGTAATTTGGATTACTGGTACATATTTGTTAAAACAGACCTCAGAAATGAAAACATACAATCGGAGACAAAAGTGTAAATGGTTTGTTTTACATTTTGATTTTGTTATTGGAATCTTTTTTCATACTTGAAAAGGGCAGAAAGGATCGACTATTTCGTATTCACTTTATAATGACGGAAATGCCCCTTAAGTCGTTGCAAAGACCTAAAATATTCGGAATGGGACCCATCTGTTGATCTTTGTAACCAACCTTCATGTTTGGCCACAATGAGAAATCACATGCTCCAACTAAACAATTTTTTTTTGCATATTTGTATTTAACAAAATGCTAACTTTTTACAGCGGTTAAAAAAAGAAAAGAAATGCCAATTTTTTTTTACAATTTAAAACTCTATTAAACGCGTTCACAAGTATGGAATTTAGATTTATTTAATAATCCATCCATCAAATGTGGGTTAGAAACATAATTTATCCGTTTCACAAATATTATTATTTTTAAATTTTATTGTTTTATATTTTTAATGCATTATTTTGAACAAGTTTAAATCTTATTGTTTTACTATATTAATTAGAGAAAAAAAAATTATTTAGTATATTACGAAAAAGTAATATTGAACTATTAATAGTTTTGTTAATATGTGTAAAATATTTTAAAATGATAATTTTGGTGAAACAGATAAGTAAGTTTATACAATATTTTTGTTCGAGATGAATAAAAAAAAAATAATAATAAATATATAATTTTTTAATCCAATAATTAAAGAGAAATTTATCATCTTTTTACCCTTCTTCTATTGTTTGTCTCCGTCTGCAAATGTCCGTATATTTGAAACACAGAGAGGGAGAGACTTAGAGAGAGAGAGACTTGTTTATGAAATTTTCCTTCTTCTCCTGAAATTGACAAGATATCCACAAGAACGAATCGTTTCGCGAGGTCGAAATTTTCCAGCTCCGGTTACTCTTTATCTTCTATCTCGTTCTGTTTAATAATCCTCTGTTTACTGTCAAACTCAAACCCTAAACCCATTTCCAAAATCTTTTGGATTCGAATAACTTTTTTCAAGGAGCAATCTTTGCTTCTTAAGGGATTCTAAAACTTAGGTTTTGTTTCTAAGATTATAAAAGAGCGAACTTGTTTGAAATTAGGTTCGAATTTCTGGGTATTTCCAAATTTTAATCTTTTTTTGTGTTAAATGGTTGAATGTTATTGTTGATTTGCAGGTTTAAAGAATCATCTGAGTCGTTAAAGTTAAACCATCTTCATGGAAGGTCACAGATTTTTCCTTCTTTTTTTTTTGTTGGTCCAATTTTTCTCAAGAACTTTTAGCTAAACTTGTGTGTTTTGTTACAAACGCAGAAGGTTACGAGGAGATGGGTTGTTTCGATCCCAATACTCCGGCAGAAATTACGGTGGAGAGCGGCTTCTCTCATGCCGGACCACCACCACCGTCGCAAATTCTGGTCGCCGGAAGCACGAGCAACAGCAACTGCAGTGTGGAAGTGGAAGAGATCTCTGAATTCCATCTCAGCCCACAAGACTGTCCTCAAGCTTCTTCAACAACTCTCCAATTTCACATCAATCCTCTTCCTCCTCCTCCTGATCACCAATTCCAAAACAACATCAATTTGATTCACCAGATGGCTCATGATCAACAACAACAACACTCTAATTGGGATAATGGCTATCAAGATTTCGTCAATTTGGGTCCTAACTCTGCAACAACTCCTGATTTGCTTAGTCTCTTGCACTTGCCTAGATGCTCACTGCCTCCTTCTCACTCTATGCTTCCTAACTCATCAATCTCGTTTCCGGACATTATGTCTTCTTCCTCTGCTGCTGCTGTCATGTACGATCCGCTCTTCCATCTGAATTTCCCTCTGCAGCCTCAAGACCAGAACCAGCAAAGAAACGGTTCTTGTGTACTAGGAGTTGAAGATCAGATTCACATGGATGCTAATGGAGGAGGGATCAATATGATGTATTATGAAGGAGGAAACAACAATGACAACAACAATCTTGGCGGATTTGACAATGGGGTTCTCGAGTTTAACAGTGGAGGTAAACGTAAAGGAAGAGGATCAGGAAAGTCGAGAACTTTCCCTACAGAACGCGAAAGAAGAGTTCACTTCACCGATCGCTTCTCCGACCTCAAGATACTCATTCCAAATCCCACAAAGGTTTACTTTGCTTACTTTACTTTACTATACTACAATTGATATTGTTCATGTGTATGACACTGTGAGAGACATTGTTGCTTAACCTTGGTTTGATAGAGTGATAGAGCATCTATCGTTGGAGAGGCAATAGATTACATCAAAGAGCTGTTAAGGACAATAGAGGAGTTTAAGATGCTTGTTGAGAAGAAAAAATTTGGGAAATTCAGGAGCAAGAAGAAAGCTAGAGCTAGTGGAGAAGAAGATCAAGAACAAGAAGAAGACACTGTGAATTACAGACCACAGAGCGAAGTAGAACAATCTTGCTTCAACAAGAAGAACAACAACAACTCACTGAGATGTTCTTGGCTGAAGAGGAAATCGAAAGTCACCGAGGTTGATGTACGCATAATCGATGACGAAGTAACCATCAAGCTTGTCCAGAAGAAGAAGATTAACTGTTTGTTGTTCACAACCAAAGTTCTTGATCAGCTTCAGCTCGATCTCCACCATGTTGCAGGAGGACAGATTGGTGAGCATTACAGCTTCTTGTTCAACACTAAGGTAATGAAAATCTCAGTACCTAGAACCTGTTTTAGCTCTCCAAAACCAATTAAACTAATCCTTTTTTTTTTCAATTTGATTTGGGGCAGATTTGTGAAGGATCTTGTGTGTATGCAAGTGGAATCGCAGACACGGTGATGGAGGTTGTGGAGAAACAGTACATGGAAGCGGTTCCCACCAACGGCTACTGAGAGAGATTGGGGTTAAATTGCCTTTTAATAACTTTGTTTTACCTCCTAATGACTGACTAGTTACTAATCACTTTGGTAATTTTCAAGTTATTTAGCTAGAGCTGAGGCTTTTCGTCTGGATTTTGTCTAACTCTATATATTTCTAGCTTTTATGGATTTCGTTTTTCTTTGGACCATTTAATATGTTTGAGTTTTCGTCGACTTCTCAATCCTTGAAACGCAAATGAAACTGAAATTTGTTCGAAACAAGCCGAAATTTAAACCAAAACCTTGTTAAAATCTGCAAAACAAACCTAAACTTGCATCTTTGAAACCTAGGTTAATTTTGCCGTTATTGATCTGTCACAGATCAGATAATAATATCCTGAGCCGAAGCTAGTGGTTTAAGATGGGATTATCTGTGTGTTTGCATCCTTCTAGCACAAAGGGAAGTATGAAGGGAAGCAGTTTTTGATTCAATTTATTAAGCATTTGTAACCTCCATAAAGATATATCATGTCCTCGATTTGTACGACCATTGTATCGAGCTGTGGATCTTTGCCTTGGACACTACGCTAGTGCTCTTTCACGGAGTTTCACCTATGTACGTTATTGGGCCTGGGCTTTGATTGTCTTGACTTTAAAACGGGTTGTTCCGAGTTGATTAAGGGCCTTCTCCAACTTCGAAAAAAAAAAAGAGTTGAAGAAGGTGATCTCGCATAGGAAATTGTCTGCAAGTTTTTTTGGGACCAAAGGTCTCTGACCCGTGAATTCACAATATTCGGTTATAAGCTTTTTAGAGTAAAATTGTCTCTTGGGGCTTTTGACCTTTTGTAAATCTTGCAAGTTGCAACTGTTAAACCAAGGCCAGATCGCGTAAGCGGAGATTTTTGGATTGCGGTTCAACTTTATCGGACCGGTTCAAACCGGATTCACTGACTTTTTGTTTTTTTTATATCATAAGTTAGTATAAACCTGATATTGGTCACGGTTTCTTGCAGATCTTTGGATATGTTTTTGTTCCCAGCTCTCTTGTCCCTTTCTTGTTGTCTAGTACTCTTTTAGCCTATTCCTTATTTCAAACAGATTCACATGTATTTTATAAAAAATATATATATTTAGATTGTACCATTCAAAAATTATATATATATATATATATATATATATATATATGTGGTGTGCCAATGCAGATATTCTAATTATTAATTCTCGATTAACATATCACTTGACAAAGATGCTTCTCGCAAATTCACATTTGGGTAAATCACTGATGAATTCATATAAAAAAACGATTGAATTCAAATATTCTTTTTTGTTTAAACAAATCAAATCAAATCCAGTAAAGATCCAAATTTTCATTTATATTCAAACCCATTTAGTTTTTTTTTTTTGGAACATGTTCGTTTTTTTTTTGCGTTTTTTTTGTTTTTAATACAATATTTTGCTACAAATGTTAATATTCATTAAAATGAAAGTTGAGGTGTTACAGAGAAATTAGACCTATATAGTTTGATTCATTGGCAAAAAATAAATAAAAAACAAAGAAGCAATGGAGTTGCAACAAAACTTATCATTATCGGAACCATAAGGCCATTAAGGTACCAAAATGACGCTTGTGTCTCCCGGCTGAGATTGTGTTTCGGACCAATCTATCCGTGTCTTTGAAAACCAAAGCTGCAGGAACCATATGGAGATTGTGAATCAAATTGTTTCTCTGTCGCCATATGTTGTAGATTATAGCTTGTGCCACCAATTTTCTCAGAAGTTCTGGGGATCTTTCCGTAGTCGTCATTGTCCAAGCCGTGAGGGAGGACCATGAAGCAAAAACAAACGGAGTTAAAACCTAATCTGCGCTGGACTGAACTCCAAATTTCCCTGCTGTAATCACATTTCAGCAATAAGTGGTCTCTGGTTTCATCAGCACTTGAACACAAGCAGCAAGTGGTTGAAATTGGCAAACCCCAAGAGGCTAAACGAACTCTAGTGGGGGGAGACGATCAAGTTGGGCAATCCACATCATGAAAGAGAGCTTTGGTGTTGCTCATTTAAACCAGACAGAATCATACCACAACTTAATTGAATCCCTCGGCCTAATGGATTCCCAAGTCATTGAGGATGAGAAATCTCTGCATTTGACATTTTCCACAAACCAACCATAGGTATCAGACTCTGTGACTGAGCTAGGAATCATGGACGAAGTGAGGTGAACATGAAGAGATAAAGCTTCTTCTGATCTTGGTGATGGAAGAGTCCATCCCCTGGAATTACAAGCTGCAGAAACAGTTGCATTGAGTGGCACACAAAAGCTACTTGGACCTCCTTCTCCAATGAATTTAATAAGAGGACCAAAAGGAGTCCAAGTGTCAAACCAGAAACTTTCTCTTAGACCATTTCCCACTTCACACCTTAGAAACTTTTCCGCTAAATGTCTGCGTTTCAAGATGGATTTCCAATTCCACGGATCAACATTTGACTCTTCTAACGTCCAAAAACTTCTGTTCTTGATATTATAATAAACCTAACCACAATCCCAGTTTGGACCTGGTTAGGAATCTTAAACCAAACAAGAAATTGAGAGTACACTCGAATCCTAAACTAAAGGTGAAAACCGGACTAAACCGGAAACACTGAAAACCCTAATCAGTGGTGAAACAGTACACTTCCGCCACTAGAGTAGTCGCCGCCGCATTAATCTCCGGCGGTACAGAAGACCGCCGCAAAAGACCACAACGGATTAGAAGACCTCCGTCGTGAGCTCTTCACCTACAACTTGAAGTGGAGCGGAATAGAAACCAAATTAATATTAGTTACTTTATTTATTCTATCTCTTAACTAATAGGTGGTACAAACCAAATTAATATGTGTGAAAATTGTTAAATATCTGATTTTATGAAACGAATAAAATATATATTATCGTCTCACCGGGTATTAAAACACGAAACAAATTGAAAATTAATTTATTTTGGATTGGTTTGATTCAATTTAATACTTTTTCAATTTTTCTTTTAGTTGGTTTTCGTCTTTGTCGAAATATATAAAAGCTTGAACAATTCTCAAAAAACATTATTTGATTTTATTATCAGTTTAGATTTGGCTGATTTGAATAAACAAAATTTGTCTACTGATACAATTTGCTTAACCGAGTTTGACACTCATTTTCGAAATCACATGCACGATCAATATATTTGAAGCCTTAATGTGGGTTATGTGACCATATCTTGCATCGAAGACCATAAGGTGGATTGCCACGTGTTTCAAATGGATTGCGCGGAGTTGATCGTGATCGTGATCGTGATCGTGAGTTCGTGACCAATTAGTCTAAGAACAAGTCAACCTTCTCCATTTTTCATGACGAATTTATGACTTATTACAAAGTTAAGTTTAATGGTTTTTCGTTATCATTCATTTCACGTTTACTGAGTTTAAAGGCCGTACTGTTTGGTCCATTCTACAATATTTAGATCTGTTTTATTTTTGCTTTTAAACTTTCACTCTACAGTTTAGCTTGCTTTACGAGATCTTTAATTCATAAGATTTTGGTTGACCAAAAAACTGTATTAAACAAATTGTTTAGATTTGTTTGGTTCACTTTAATATTTTTCCAGTTTTTGTTTAATTTAGTTTTCGTCTTCTAACAAAATAATAAGAACTTAATTCTTAAAAGGACAATAAATTTCAATTTCATTTTAGATATGGTTCATATGAATATAGAAAACAAAACAAAATACTACGTTGAATATACCAAATTTGTTTGGTGATACAATTTGCTTAACCAAGGTTCACACACATCTATACTATTAAAACATAAGCATTTTTGGAATCTGTTTTCAAAAACCTCTTCTTTTTTTTTTAAATAAACTGAACATGTTGCCAAATATTTATTAAATTTATTATAAACTTAAAAATTACAAATTAAATATATTTGAATCAATAACACTTAAATTAGTTCTTATTCCTCATTTCACATTTTATATATTACAAAAAAAACTTTATTCCGCGCGGACGCGAATGTTTACGATCTAGTTTTCAAAATTACATCGCACGATCAAATCTAAACAATTTTTTTTATTAATACGGTTTATGTACAAACCATTAGATTGTAAATTAAACTTGTTTTCATATGATGCATATCTTTTGAAAAAAAAAAATTCATCTAACAAAATCCTTTTATTTTGATTTTAACGTCCCTGGTGAACCTAATTAGCTTTATTGGGTTAAGAATGTTTCAACAAAAAAATTAACAAAGAAAGTCAAACAACCAATCAATAAAGAGATTAACAATAACTAGATTCTAACCAGCGCATCCGCGCGGGATAAAGTTTTTTTATAAACTAAATTTTGAAATATACAAAAGATCGAAGAAATAAGATATAATTTAAGTGTTATTGATTAATTATGTTAATTTTGTAATTGTTTTTAGTGAGAAGATAATATTTTGTTGATTTGTTGTGAAATATGTGTTTTGATGTTTATACAATATTTCTAACTCGTGCTATGCGAAATCTAGATTTTAATCCGCGTTGTGTTCGGGACAATAATTTTTATAGATTACTTTTGTGAAATTTTATTGAGCAAAACACTAACGAAAATGGTTTGACTTACATTTTAATGAAAATTTTCATGATTATGTGATTTCTGTAACCTTAAATGATAGCAAAGTTTGTTATGTAACAAAAAAGTAAATTGTTATAAAAGTTTTATGATGTTATTATATCGTAGATATTAGTAGAATAGAAGTATGAGTTAGTTAAGTATATTTTGATGTAATCTAAATTGTAAACTTTGTTATTTTGTGAATTTAGATTACCACACAACCAATTGTTTTATTGTTTTGTTAAAATCAAATTTCACAAATTATATATTTATGAGAGTTAAAATGGGCTAACCCGTTTTTTTAATCTGCTTCGAATCAGCCTGTTATCTTGCATGTTTTGACAAACCAACCCGCAAAGAACCGCAATTCTAAAAACAAAACCCTAACCCGCCCCACCATATTACCGTATAATATAAATATTTATTAATTTTGAATATTTGAAATTTTATCAAGTTAAAATGTTTTTAAAAATAAGATTTATATAATTTGATCTAATTATGGTTCAATTAAAGAACCAGATTAAATCAAACATAAATTTGGACGTCATTTAAATTTTTTAATTCGGATTAAAATATCTTATGTTAGGTACCAAAGCAATTTCACGTACAAACATAAAATTTACATTTAATATATACAATCATGAATTAATGTTATTATATTTTAAATAATTTAATCAATCAAATATAGATTAAATGTTATTTATAGATATTATAATTAATTAGAATGTTCATATCTAACAATAAAAATATTATGTCTTTAAAAAAATAAGAGGTGTTTGAAAACAAATTTTTAAAAAAAATAAAAAATAAATAGTGTTTGGAAACAAATTTTAAAATATTTATGTTTTAATAGTATAGATGATAACGAAAGCATCATCAACGATGTTTTAACACAATATAATATGAACGTCATAATGTAATTATAATTTATATTAATTATGATATAACATTTACACAATATAATAGGATCGTCCCTTTATAGATCTAATCGAATTACCCTACAAATAAAAAAAACTTTATAGCTATCTTATCAACTTTTTTTTTGGTTGGATTTGTTATATATTCGAATTAGGGATACCTTTATAGCTTGGATCGACTTGATAGTTTTTAAGATTCACAGTCTTAGACTAATAGGAATGATTAATTGGAGATATATACTTTTATTCTCTAATATCTTTTACCCATGTAACTAAAAAAAAAACTAAAATTATTAAAGTTCAAATAAAAAAATTAAAGAAATTAAGGTGGACACACACACTTTCCAGCGATATAACGCAATAATAGAGTTTTTTTTATACACTTCAACATCACCATCGCATCTCTTCCAATAATTTCATTTGGATACAACAAAAAAAAAAAAAAATAAGAGAACCAAAGAAATTGCACAATGAAAGAACACATTTCAAAGCTATCACAAAATTAAAGTTTAATAATAGCTATAGCTGAAATCAATTGCAAGATCAACATGAGCTCATAAGAAGTTGTTCTAAATATTCCGCACCTAAATCTTCAAAAACCACAAGTGTACCACTTTCATGCTTCACAGCACTCTGCTTATTACTTCTTGATGTTGAAGACGAAGACGACGAAGAAGACGAAGACGAATAATTAGAGGAAGTAGAGGAACAAGATGAAGAAGAAGAAGCTCGCTTTTTCCCTCTAGGCCGGTTTCGAAGCGAATGTTTTCTCTTCAAGGCCATAACCGGAGATCCTCCATCATGAAGATTCACATTCTCCATTTGCTTGAGCGATTCTCTGACCACTTCCACGGGGAAATTGAGTACCGCGAGAGCTCCTTTCGTGGCGAAAGCCGCTTGATCGTAAGCAAGAGCGGCTTCCTCGGCTTTGTCAAACGTCCCCAGCCAAACCCTAATCCCGTTCCTAGTCGAATCTCTTATCTCCGCTGCGAACTTTCCCCAAGGCCTTTTCCTCACTCCTCTGTATGACTTCTCTTCATCAATAACACCTACCTTTTCTTCCTCCTCGGAATTAGAAACGTCGCCGTTTTGGGTTTCTTCTTTAATCATCATCTCCGATGACTCAAAGGAGAAAAAGTCGTCGGAGTAATTATAATTAGGGTAAAAGGACTGATGATCAGATGATTGATCTAAGAAAGAAATCTCGTTCCATAAGAATGATTCTTGTGATGAGCTCCAAGAACTCGGAGAAGAATACATGGTAGATTGAGAATATTCCATGTATTTTTTTTTTTTTTTTTACAATTTTTTCTGTTTTTTTGTTTGTTCTCTCTTTTTGTTGTGGCAATAACTTAATTCAAAACCTAATCCTATATATATAAGGGACATGGAATTTATTAGTTATTTGAAAGTGGGATATATTTTATTGTCATATTTCATAGGTCCAATAGACAAATATGGCTGCCTTAAAAAACTAATAAATTTTATTTTATACTACAACCGAATGAGGACCAACCACAAAACTGGTATTTATCTTTTTCAATTTATTTAAGGAAAAAAACAAGATTTCATAAGAATCTATCACTATACGAAAAAAAAAAAGTGGGTGATTTTTATTTCCACGTGGCGCCATCATATTTGGGGAGTGACGTTAGGCGGCCGGAAACCGACAAAATAGATTAGATCAGCATATCGTGATGTGGCAGTTCTATGCAATGTTGAAGTAACTATAGTACTGAAAGTCTGAAAAGAGTTGACTCGAAGAAGGAAAGCGTTTCTCGTCTTACGTGGATATTAATAGATACGATAAATTCTCATAACCATAAATATAGCATATTTGCATGCTAAAATCTTTATAATAAATGGACGAGGACAAAAAAATTTATAATAATTAGTATAAATTTAAATGGATACATAATAATAACAGTAAAAGTTTCATAACATTGTTTAGAACCATATATAACTGAATCAACTAATGCATATGTTTAGCACACTGTTTCACCAAATTATTATTTCTAAATATGTTTCACCAAACTTATTAATTGTAGTATAAACGTCCAATAAATTTGACAACCATTGATTAAGGTATACGACAACAATTTATGTGTTATATAAAGCTTGTTACTGTATATATATACAAAATGTTGCCATATACTTCGATATTTGTTTTTAGAATTAATAAACCTGTAAGTTTGTTGTTAAATATGCTCTGTTTTTTGTCTAAACAAGTGGCTAGCTTTCTTTGCTTTGATTTTTCAAAACTTGTAAATATTTTTCTTTTTGTTGATCAATAAATTTGACATTTCAAAAAAAAAAACAAGTAATTTGTTTAGGGAAACCTTAAATATAAATTTAAACAATAGTATTATATATAACTAGATAAANTCTTAAAAGACCGAGAACTGAAATTGGTTGAGGTTTCGTCGACAAGACCATTATAATTCTGGATACTAGATTCTAGAACATATATGTTTACAAAGCCTGAAACCTGTGTTCACTATGGCTAAATTAATATGGCTCTATATTGTATTTTTTTTTGTTTTGTTAAAGAGGCTAGGCTTTAAATTGTATAACAGCGATCTTTGAAGGATTAACAGATGACATCCTATATGGGTTCTTTAGAAATAAAACACAATCGGCAAAACAAGAAAATAAACAAATATAGTGGTGTGGTTGAAGATATATATATATATATATATATACTAGAATAGCCATCAAAAGTTCTAATTTTACTAGAATAACTCTTACCAACTTTCTAAAACTAAACTAACCTTCAAAAATTGTCAAAAGACATTCAAAAACATTTTTTATTAATAACAAAAAACTATTTGATTTATTTTCTTTTTTCAAAAAAATAAATAATTATAACAAAAAAAATCTTAATTTTTTATTCTCTCTCCCACTCACGACACAATCTCTCTCTCTCTCTTCTTCTTCATCTTCTTCCAAATCTTCTCTCTCTCATCCGCCAACGGCGAAGCTCAAGATAAGTGCGACTCCAGCATCGATTCCGACTTCCCGGATCACGTCCATAGATTCTAGCGCCGATTAGGTAAGTAAATTTCGTTTCTCAAGTTTTTTGGTCTTCTTCGGCGAGGTTTGCGAAGCGAGTAGTCCGACGAGTCACTAGGCGATGCGACAGGAGGGGGTTCGAGTTGCCGGCGAGGAAATGGTGGAACTTCCGATGTAGTTTGGGCGAAGCCGGTTCGAGAAGCGGCGGCAACGTCCGCATTTGACAGTTTTTGAGAAAAAAACTAAACCCTAATTTTTTTTTGACATATATCTTGCAAAAGCGGTGGTTCCAAGTGAAGTACACGATATTCCTGTGAGAGGATAGATTTCCGGTGAGGAATGAGAAAATCTTAAAACTGTTATTGTTGGTAGATTTGTTAACGCATGGTGGTAGATTTGTTGATTAAAAAAATCTTGTGTAGATTTGTTTATTTGAATGGTGGCAGATTTGTTTACTTGGTGGTAGATTTAATTTTAGGGTTTGGTAGATTTATTTGAATGGTGACAGATTTGCTTGTAAGGTTTAGTCAATTTTAGGGTTTGTTATTTGACGGTAGATCTGTTTTGAAAATCGTGGTAAACTTAATTTGAATTGGAAAATTAGGTAGAACTTCTCTTCCATTTTGTTGTTTCTCTTCGTGGTTTGATTTGGTGGTTCAAAAATCGTGTTCTTTGTTATAGTGAAAATGCCGTTAAGTTACAGTCAAAGTTCTTCTTCCCGAGCGAGTGTCGACAGCGGATGTGCACGAGCGGATGGTGATTTTGGAATTCCGATGTGTTGTTTATGTGGTCGTGGTGCCATACTTGAAGAATCTACCGCTGTAGCAACCCTTGGAAGAAAATATTACACATGCCCAGAGCTGTTGAGTGATGTAAGATCTAAATTAGTTAGTTGTTGATGTTGAGTGAGTAGTTTGTATTAGTGTGATGAAATTTATGCAATAATTTGAGGCTTTATGAAATTGATGCATTAATGTGAGGTTTTATGTGTAGGATGGTGGAGAACACATATGGAAATGGTGGGATGACGCTATTACTGAGGAACTAACCATCGTAAGAATACAACTTGAAGAGCACAACGAAAGGATGCAAAGCATTAACATAATTGAAGCTGCTACTCTTTATAATCCTCGTTTGGAGGCAATGCGGGTGAAGATGGAGACCAATGGTGATGAAATTCTGTAAATGAACCAAAGTTGATCACTTCTTAGTATTCTTCCCACGACCCCTGATAGCCACAAATGCCACAATGATGTGTGCACAACAAAACAAAGACGTTAGAGCTAAATAGATAGTATAATATGAAACAATGATAGTATAGTATTTCACTTAGAAGATAGTATAATATAGTATAATCAGAATTTGAGAGTTAATTGTGATTCCGGAAAAAACCATATATCAAAATAAATTTACCATCATTACAATAAATTTACCATCAAACAATAATTTTTTTCATACTTAGACCGGCGACAACCCTAGATCTTCACGATGTGTGCTTGGTTTTTTTTTGCAAATATGAAGTTTTTTTTTGGGTAAAAATGTCATTTGATAATGTCTAGTTTTAACAAGTCTACCGTCAATAACAAAGATCAAATCTACCAAATTCAGATAAATCTACCAAATTCAGATACATATACCAATTTCAGATAAATCTACCAACTTAAGATAAGTCTACCGATTTCTTGTATCCCAAAAGTTTATATAAACCTACCGCCATTACCGATAAATCTACTGTTTATAAATAAACTATATTAGGTCCCGCGTGATACGCAGATAAAAAATAAAAGATTTAGATTCTAAAATTGATAATATGCTTAATTATGACTCGTATAGTTAGATTCCAAATTCAAATCCCGTTTAGTTATCCATGAATTACGTTGAGTAATTCATATTTAAAAAATTCTAAATTGATTCATATTACCGATAAATTTGATAAACAAACTCTTTAAATGAATGAGAGGGTTCAAGAAATATCAAACACACGATAACAAATTTTTCTTCTTCTAATTATATATATTATGAATCGTATATATTTTTTATATATTTAACACTTTTTATTTGGTAGTTTTTATTTTTTCTCTTACTTTACTTTTTCAATGTTATTAGTTTCCATTATATAAAACAAAATTATTTTTCTTTTTTTGTTATTTTTATTTAGTAGTTTTTTTTTTCTCTTACTTTACTTTTTCAATGTTATTAGTTTTTATTATATAAAACACAATTCTTTTTATTTTTTGTATTTTTTAAAAATAAATAACTAACAATAGGAAAGTTTATATTATTACTTTGACACATGTCGCGATCTTAATTAACAACGACACATGTTACGATTTCGTGAGTAAGAATTATCTTACGTGTCACACTCACATATATTATTAATTTGGTCTTATATTAATAATTTTTGTTTTAAATTTAGAGTATATTTATAGTTTTCTTTTTAAACTTAGAGTATATAATTATTATTTTCCTTTTTTAAGTTTGGTCGTGGTTGTAGATTATAAACTTTTAAGTTTACTTTTGTCACTTTCCTTAATTATAAGTTTTCCTTATTTATTCTTGTTTTTTCTTTTTTTAAGATTGCCATTTTTTTGTATAACTTTTTTTTAGTTTTGACTTTAATTCAATTTTACTTTTAAAAAAAATTAAATTGACACATGTCAAGATCTAAATTAACCGTGACAAATGTCACAATCTCGTGAGTGAAAATTATTCTACGTGTCACGATCACATTGAGAGATCCAGCTTTATATAATAAGATCTACCAATTTTATATAAATCCGCCATGTCGTAAAATAAATCTACTACCATTACAAATCTAAGAACCAAAATTTTTATCTATCTTAAATCTACCGTCATTAATAATAAATCTATCGTGTTAAGAATAAGTCTACCACGACAATATTAATCTACCGTCATTACAACAAATCTACCGTTACCAAAAAACGAACCATCCGATGATAAGTCTGCCGCCATTACAAAGAAGTCTACCGGGGAAAAGATTAATCTACCATCGAATGAAATAAATCTATCAATTTGATCAAATATCTACCAAAAAGTCAACTGATCGTTCGTTAAATCTACCAACCCTTAACAAATCTGTTATCATTACAAATAAATCTACCAACAAATTAATAAATCTACCGCCCAAAAACATATATACCACCTCGTATAAATATGTCTACCGAAATAAATCTATCAAAACTCATCAAATCTATTGTCGTTCAAACAAATCTACCGTCCAAAAATAAGTATATCAAAAATAAGTATATCTGCCATCAAAGAACAATAGATTTTCGTAAGGTTGGTAGACTTTTGTAACTGGGCGCGCTGGTTTTTTTGTAAATAACTTAAACTTTTACCTACGTGGAATTAAAATAGTAATGACAGTTTCGTAATAACGTTTTTTTGTAAACAAAACTCAAAAGGGTAAAATTGATATCCTAGATTATTCTAATAATTTAGAAAGATTTGGATTGTCTTAATAATTACAAGATTTTTGAAGGTTATTTAGTTATCTTCCATGTATATACTTTTTTTTTTTAACAAGAAGTTGAAGATATATCTAAAATGGTAAGAAAATACTAAGTTATGCTAAGTTATATTTTTAAAGGAATATAATAAAAAATGACTTAATAAATTTGAAATCAATTTCTTAAACACATGTACAACAATAGGAAAGTTGGCGATCTTTCCTACTTTTCTAGCAACAAAATCGAGTTCGTTCAAATATAATGATATGAACGTAATTACGTTTTTCTTGTTCAGCATCTGAGGCCACTTGATGCTTAGGAAAAGTTTTTTTTTTTTGGTTTCTTGTCGTCTCTTGAGCTTTTAATATGCGTCATATGACAAGTCTCTCTGTTGTTTGTTGTCCACACAAAACTCTTGTAGAAATAAACAAAAATTAAAATAAACTGAAAAACTGTTGCAAATTTTAATCTAATTTTATATCTCATGAATTAATGGATCGGACTTGTTTGTTACAAAGTCTTGTCAAGTGTCCACTCTATATAAAGACGTGTTTAGGGGATTTTTATCTTTTCGGAGAAAGTCTTCTACAAAACAAGTAGAGTCGTGAAAGCCCAAAAAATATGATGGAGAGGTGTTTTCTGATGGTTTTCCGACGTCCAAATCAGAAAACGTACAAAGAAAGACCATGGAGTGGTGAAGCAGAGAACGAAAAGAATGATTAGAAAACGGCGTGGAGGAAGATGCATGTTGGGTCCTTAAGAAAGTATGGATCCACAAAGGGCTTTAGATGGTGGAGTTTTTGTGGTGAATGAGAGGAAAACAAATGTTTGGGTGAGGAAACTCCACGGTTTAGGAACAACCGTGAAGATGACCGAAGAGTGGTCGGAAGTGAGACTTGAAATCTCGAAAAGAAGGGAAGCTAAGTGTTTAGAAGTAGCAAACACACATATCTCACAACAATCTATATGAAAGTATGAGAAAAGTGTGAACCCCCTTCTCGTTGGAGGAAAATGAGTATTTATAGACTTTTACATGACTCGTGTTAGTATACCGGATCGGATCCTGGATTTTCGGGTTGTTGGGTCGTTGGGTCGGATATCGGATCCGTTGAATGGGTCTTGTACCCAAAACGCGTCTGAATTCTCACATACTTTCTTTGGATGTATGCGCCCGCTACTCGACCAAGCCTTGTTGCGTCGCTATCTCTCTCAATGTACGGCCTTGGAAGCATCGAATTAGGTGCGGTATGGACATCTCCCATACCGTTGCTTTTCCATAGGCTCAAAGCATTGTCACTTTCACCTGTCAGATGTGAACATAAGGCATTAATTGCATGATCCATAGGTTGCCAAAAACATGGGTATAGGTTTGAATATATTCTAATTGTCGATTGGAAGGAAAACACAAGTATGGAAACAACTATTCCCGCCCAAACGAATTGTGTACCTGGCCCGAGTCCCTTGATACCAGGGATCGGGCTGTCGGAGCTGTCCGGTCTAGTGTGCGCCTTGCTCCCAGTACCTCTGTGGATTACTCTTTCTCGACCCTGACCTCTCTAGATTACTAATTTTTGGATAAGGTAAAAAAAGAATAACCGCTCACTCATGACCACTCAGCCTCTGGTATCCTCATGCCTGACAGTGTGGCATGCACTATCATATCCATGGAGCCCGGAGGCAGGTGGCCTTAGTCGGGTCTCTTAGTTCCGTAGGTTTCAAGGCCCGGTGCAAAAGCTTGGGATGCTTGGGCCACTATCATATACATGGAGCCCGTAAGCAGGTGGCCTTAGTCGGGTCTCTTGGTTCCGTAGGTTCCAATGCCCGGTGCGAAAGCTTGGGATGCTTGGGCCTACAGTTTGACCTATAGGGTTGTATCTGCAAAAAGACCATGGATGATATGTGGCAACACATAATTCGTTCATATAAGAAGGACTGTATTTATCCCAAACAGTACATATACTCAAACAATAATAGCAAGAAATGTTTGATTTCAGAAATGTTTAATTTCAGAAAAATGATTATTTAAAAAGAAAATTATTTGTTTTTTAAATTAACAAAATATTTTAAATTGAAACCTTAAATCGTAAATTATAAACCATAGTTAAACCTTAAAAGTAAACCAACAAATTCAAGGTCATATACTCTAATTAACCCTAATAAATAAAATAGCGTTTCATTCTATACTTTATATAATTAGCTAAATTATATGAAGGACCCGGATCATGTGGATTACGTACATGGTTATTGAGTTAAAATTTAGTTTTTTTAATGGTCATATGACCCAATTTCTCTAAATAGTATTATTGGATTACGTTTGTCAGTGATATCATACACGATTTAATCAGAACATCGAATTCTAATACACACAAAAAAATATAGTACAAAAGGAACTAGTGGGTCGATCTGTAGTAGCTTGGCTGCACCATAAAACTCCATAGAAGATATAATAATTTGCTACACAAATGCTATTGTTTTTAATAATCGTGATGATTATTCGGTAAACTATAAAAATTAGTTGGCATGGCGATTATCAATTTATCATGATCGATATTCCTTAAGGGATACACATGGCTAAATTAGTTGGCATGGCTAAATATTTTTTCTTAGCACATGCGAATCGCAGAATGACACATGTCATATTATAATAGACGACCACTTATCCTGAAATTGCACCACTAAGAGAGGGTGTGGTTACGAGGCTAGGTAGTTGAACCATATGACAGGTTAGGACAAGTTAAATGCCACCACCTTTTCCTAAAACCACTCTCGAATAGTGGGAGTGAGAAGTAAGGAGATGAGTGGTCCTGAAACGAAAGAGTCACCTTCTCCTGAAACCGCCAATTCGTGCCATGTAACTTGGAGAGTGTGGTAGTCGGGAGATGAGTGATTCAACAAGATTAGGTCTACACCCCGACTGCATCAACATAAAATCGGGCAGTAATGCCCGGAAGGTAAGATCATAAACAACCGAGTAGCAATACCCGGAAAGGTAAGAATAACCCGATATCTCTTAAAATGTTATTGGGAAGGTAAGAAGAACTACTATAGACATGAGATTATATTTGGATTTCCCTCCATAAACTGTGTTTCATATTTGGAAATACTTGCGCCTAAAACTTAGCGAAAGATTCGTACTACATGGTCTCAGGGGCATAGACAAACAAAAGGAGCCTAGGGAGGTGTGCAACATGGGACGAGCCGACCACGCAACGCCAAAACCGCTGAAACAACATACGAACGATTCAGCATGGGACAAAGCCGTTCGTTGGTAGGTTTTGATACATGAAAGCACTCAAGCACACTGTACAAGATTCCAGCTCATAGGATCCATGATCCGACCCAATATCCGGAAATACAACCCGGTATACGATTCATGTCATGTAAACTCTATAAAAGACCATGCACTCCCCGGATGCTGGGGACATACCTTTTACCCTAAAAATCTTCACAATATACTTAGCACTGTTTTTCTCTCAAAATACTTAACCCTTTCCGGACTCTCCGATAGTCGGAAGACGTTCACTCTCCGGCTGATCTTTGGCCGGAATCACCTTAAATCTCTCACCCTTTCCGACTTCTTTCATCAAAAATCACACCACAAACACCTGGTACTTTGGGGATCCATCCCAAATATGGGCCCAAAATCACTTAACCATTCTTCCCTATTTTCCGACTTTTTTCGGACCCGACGTTGCCAAAATTGTGGTCCTTCTTTCTCTCGTTTATTGATCTGAGCGTCAGAGAGTTCTCCGTAAACACCACCCAATCATGTTTTCCGGACTCTTAACGCATTGTTTCTTATATAGGAGAACTGTTTCCCCAAAAAGATGGAAAAACTCGGAAACATATACTCCCCTTTACATCTCGATAAATATTATTTAACTATGTTAAAACAATGCTTTGTCAAAATTAACTAACAATTAATTTAAATTATTTCTTTTTTTTAGCACTTAAGTCGTAAGATTACATGAATATTGTTTACAAGGTCATATCAATTTTGTGTATGATATTTAAATGCGACGTTCTATAAGAATATTAAGTATTGAGTATGTAATGAATAGTTGCACACAAAAAAAAAACTAGGTAATGAATAATTTTCGATTTTTTTAATCATATATTTTTCAGGCGAAATTTGATCTATCTTTCTACTGTGAATATTTACAATTATTTTCTTCCTTTACTACAAAGTTCGGATTTTAAGGGAATTTGGATCACTCTCAAAATAATCTCAATAAAGTATAGAAACATAATAAAAAACAATGTTGAGGCATGCGATTTCGTCGATTTAAATGTGCTATAAATGGTAATATGGCTATTGATTTTTCCCATCACAAAAAAGTGGGAAATAGAAAACAATAGGGAAATAAAATTAAACTATTGCTGAAACTATGCTTTGAAGAGTATTGAAAGCGGACAAGAGCATGCGGGCGAGACAAAAACAAACTGTATTTGTCCCTTAATAGTGATTGACGTTTGACCTCAACGTCCAAGTGCATTACCCATTTGAACATATACATACACACACATTCACAAATCACAACCCATATTTGTATTCATACAGTGACATATTCTAATGACAACATAATTCATCCACATTAATCAAGGGTCACATATGCTTTTTGTTAGAAATGTTCTAATGTTATCTTACATATGATGCAATTTATTTTCAAAGGGATCTTTAAACACAATTATTAGTTTCTTAGTCCAAATGTGAGAAAGATCACAATCTAATTAACTAATGAGAACTTGAGAAAAAGGAATACTTCAGTTTTAATAAAACGAGAATGCAAATTGCAAACACACTCTATCTATTAATAAAATTTAATTTCTTTTTTTAACTTTTAAATCAATTATTATATATAATATTTAATTGTCGATCTTCTTATAGATCTGTAATATATAATAGTTAATGTCAAATGTTTATATTTTTCGCAAACACATCGAATATCACATATTAATAGTATTATATTCACTACTAACCATATACAGTAAATCAACTTTCTATAACATAACAACATTTTAATACAGTATCCTACATATTATATGAATAATATGTGTTTAGGGATTTTTGTTGTCTTAATTTATAGGGGTTAAAGATATCTAAACATATGATTTCATTTTATTAGGATATTTCCATATCCAAATATATATTTTCCTTGAATATCTTTTTCGATTCCTATATTTTCTTTTTGTATGATTTCTTTTCCTCGTTAAAAACTCTTGTGTATTATCTCTATATGTCACCCTTATTATCTCTGTGCGAGATAGTTATGACATGTTTAAATAATACTCCACAGTCTCATATGTTTATACAACTTGATTTCACATATACAACTTGCACAGATTAATGACCCTACATAGGTTTTGCCGTCAATAACACTACATAAGTTTATCTAATTGAGTACAAGTTTATTTGAACATTTCCAATAACGATTTTCATTGTGAAAGTGACTCATTTTTAAAATGAAAGTTTAACGGTGTATTGCTTCAATAATACACTTTCAAATCCACCTTCAAAAATTTATATTTTACATTATAGTCTTCAAATATTAATAATAATTAATTATGAGGTTAAAATTTTAATAAATAAATATACATGCAATATTAATAAAGAAAATATTACATGCAATATTAATAAATAAAATGTTAGAGGATAATTGTTTAGGGGATTTTTTCGTTCTCTTGGAGCAAGTCTCCTACAAAACATGTAGAGACGTGAAGGTCCAGAAAACACGATGAATGAGTGTTTTCCGATGGTTCTGCGACGCTCAAGTCAGAAAACATACAAAGAAAGACCACATAGTGGTGAATCGGAGAACGGAAAGAATGATCGGAAAATGGGGTGAATGAATGTGCCTATTGGGTTTTTAAGAAATTATGGATCCACAATGGGCTTTAGAAGGTGTACTTTTTGTGGTGGAGAAGAGGAAAACAAGATTTTGGGTGAGGGAGCTCCACGGTTTAGAAGCGACCGTGAAGATGACCGGAGAGTGGTCGGACGTGAGACTTGTAATCTTGGAAAGAAGGAAAGCTGATGTTTAAAAGTAGCAAGCACAAATCTCACAATATATAATCTATAGGAAAATATGAGAATATTGTGAACCCCTTTCTCGTTGGAGGAAAGGAAATAATTATAGACTTTTACATGACCCGGGTTAGTATACCGGGTCAGCTCATGGACCAGTCGGGTTGTTGGGTCGGATATCGGATCCGTTGAATGGGTCTTGTACCCAGAACGCGTTTGACTCTCACCTACTTTCTTTGGTTGTATGCGCCTGCTACTCGACCAAGCCGTGTTGCGTCGCTATCTCTCTCAGTGTACAACCTTGGAAGCAGCATATTAGGCGCGCTATGGACATCTCACATACCGTTGCTTTTCCCTAGGCTCAAAGCATTGTCACTTTCACCTGTCAGATGTGAACATAAGACATTAATTGCATGATCCGTAGGTTGCCAGAAGCTGGGGTGTAGGTTTGAATATATTATAATTCTCGATTGGAGGGAAAACATAAGTATTGAAATAACTATTCCCGCCCAAACGAATTGCGTGCATGGCCCGAGTCCCTTGATACCAGGGATCGGGTTGTCAGGGCTGTTCCGTCCAGTGCGCGCCTTGCTCCCAATACATGTGTGGATTTCTCTTTCCCGACCCCGACCTCTCCAGATTACTGATATTCGGATGAGGTAATGAAAGAATAACCGCTCACTCCTCCTGACCATTCAGCCCCTGGTATCCTCACATCGTGGCCTGCACTGTCAGATACGGGGAGCCCGGAGGCATGTGGCCTTAGCCGGGTCTCTTGGTTCCGTAGGTTCCAAGGCCCGATGCAAAAGCATGGGGTGCTTGGGTCGTACGTCAGTGCATCGATTATAGTAATACACGTGAGTTTTTTCCGATTTGAACAAGCAATAATCATACAAAAAGAACTCAAGAACAACAACAATAACAACCTCCAATTGGACCAAACATTTATAAGCAATTATTTAGTAATCTTGGAGGTTCGGGATAAATTTACCTAAATATTGGTATAGTAGTACGAATTTTAATTTGTGTAATATTTATGTGTTCATGTAAAATATTTATCATTGTAGTGTGATTTTTAATTTGTGTTAAATTTTCTCAATGTAATTTTAATTTGTGTAATATTGTTTTAATGTTTTGTAATATTTATTCTATATTAATAATTTTGATTTTAATTTTAATGTTTTATTGATTTTATATGTGATAATTAAATATTTGATTTAAAATATTTAGTATATTTGTGAGATACATAATTATAAGGACTGAAAAGAAAAAGAGACAAAACATAAAATTTGAGGATTTGAATAGTAAAACTTCAAATTTGAGAGTTTGTTGAAAACAAAAAAAAAATCTCAAAAAATGAGTGATTTGTTGGAGATGCTTTAAGTAATAATATTATTCAGCATCCGGAATATGTTCATTAATATTTTTATTGATTTTATATGTGATAATTAAATATTTGATTAAAAATATTTAGTATATTTGTGAGATACATAATTATAAAGACTGAAAAGAAAAAAAGTACGGAACATAAAATTTGAGGATCTAAATAGTGAAACCTCAAATTTGTGAGTTTGAAAATTTGTTGAAAACAAAAAAATCTCAAAAAATGAGGGTTTCAAAATTTGTTGGAGATGCTCTAAGTAATACAATTCAGCATCCGGAATATGTTTATTAATTGCAGGTGCGACATACATTTACTGAATAGCTAGAAAATCGACCATGCAATTTATCAGACGTAATATGGCTCTATCATGCTACTTTGGACGTCATTAACCGATAAACAAGAATATTTAATGCAAACATTGAGTATCGAAAGTTCCAAACTTTAAACTAATAATATTTTGAAATATCACAAAAACAAGTTTGATGTTTAAAATACTAAAAATTTGAAAACTAAAAATATCACAGATTTTAGGTGTTATAAAAGATTTAGTAAGGGTTTCTAAATCATTTAAACCTCACTTCTTAACGTTATTTTAAGCCTAAATTTTGCGATATTTCTGAAATTTTTGGAACTTTTATGAAAAATTCAGAATTCAAAACATATAATATACACTACAAGAAAACACAAGTTTAACAACAAATTTTTGCAACGATTTATTTTCGTTGCAAATTTGCGACGATGTTACAACGATTTTGAAAATTTGCAACGATTTTGAAAATCGTAGTAAAATCGTCGCAAATTTGCAACGATTTTCAAAATCGTTGCTAAATCGTTGCGAATTTGCGACGATTTTACAACGATTTCTTTGAAATCCATCTATACCCTAAACTCTATGATATATACCCTAAACTTTAACATCTCATTGTTAAGATGTTATGGTTTGGATTTCAGACGTTACTTTACGTTATTCCATTTCAGTTCGACAATATACCATAAACCGTATTTTTTCATTATAGGTGCTCAATCGTTGCAAATTTGCTAAGGTTTTACTACGATTTATTTGATTCATCTACACTAACCCTATGTTCTATACCTAAACTTTAACATTTCATTGTTAAGATGTTAAAGTTTGGATTTCAGTTCGATGATATACCTTAAACCGTATTTTTCAAAATCGTTGCTAAATCGTTGCCAATTTGCATAGAGTATAGGGTTAGGGTTTAGATAGATTTCAAAGAAATCGTTGTGAAATCGTTGCAAATTTGCTACAATTTCACAACGATTTCTTTGAAATCCATCTAAACCCTAAACCCTATGCCCTAAACCCTCAACTCAATCTATCTCATTGTATTTTGCAACTCTCATTGAAATCCATATTGAGTTTATTGAATTAATCAGAAATAGAAACTCGATCATTCATTGTTCTATCCGCAAACTCATTGTCTTACTTCATCTTAGCAAAGCTACCATGTACGTTTACTCTATGTTTTAGTCTTCTTCAATCTTAATGAACATATAGATGATTTGAAGAATTAGGGTTTACGATAAACATTTAGATGAATTTAGATGTGCTGCAATCGATGTAACAATCGTCGTACTTATGCCCTATACCCTAAAACGTATTTTTACAAATTTTCGTTGCTAAATCGTCGCAAATTTGCAACGATTTTACGAGGAATCGTCGCCAAATCGTCGCAAACTATGAATTTAATTTACCGCGTCTCGGAAAATGAAAACGTTTGACTGTTCCCGCGTGTGGGAAACCCAAAAAAATAAATTTCACTTTGCGACGATTCCTCGTAAAATCGTCGCAAAATTGCGACGATTTTGCGACGGCCACAAATTCTATATAACACACGCTCATATTTCATTTCTTCATTCTTCAAATCATAATCTTTCTCTTGTCTCTCTCCTCTCTCGCTTATACCTCGCAAATAAGGTAAAAATTTTAATTTTTAATTTTAATTTGTAATTATATTAGGTTAGTATAGATAGGAATGTAACAAAATAGATGGATAGAAACGGAATCAAATTGATAGATATGAACATAAGAAAAACAGAAAATAAGATTTTTCTATAATTACATAGATAGTAATTTTATGTTTGTTTTATGCATATGAGCTATCGTCGTCCCCACTACGTTCAGTTTTTGAGTGAGATTGCGGCGACATCATGGCAATAGGGAACCCACAAATGCAGGCCATGTTGCGGGAAAAGCGACGAAGACGAACAGACGCGGCAGCGGCACAATAGATTTTATTTATCTAAATTTTAATATATAATATTTTTGTAAGAATATTTGTAATACAATTTTATTATATAATATTTTTTTTAATTTCAAATTATTATTTCAAAATTAATTAAATTATAAAAATAAAATAAATTTTATAATTCAATTTAATTAAACTAAAAACAATTAACAATCGTCGTAAAATCGTTGTTACTTTATGATGATTTTACGACAATTCATTACCGACAATTAACAATCGTCGTAAAATCGTTGTTAATTTACGACGATTTTTACCGACGATTTTGCGACGATTTTCTTGCCCTCGTAATTTGCCGACGATTTTTGGTTTACGACGATCAGTTAACGACGATTTACGTTTCGTCGCAAATTCGATGGTATACCTGTTTTGCAACGATTTTACAACGAAATATGTCGTTGCAAAATGAGTGTTTTCTTGTAGTGATACTATAATATTTTTTTAGAATATATAGACTATAATTACTCTGAATTCAGTGTCATATTTACTGCAAACTACTTATCTTTTTAAATTTTTGTCTAAGAGATTGATGTGTTATGATTTTAATGCTTTGTAATTGTTGTTTTCGCCCGTCTTTTTGTGTCTTTATCGAGTTGTCTTTCAGTCTTTTATCAAGTCATTCTAGATTACAAGTCATTTTGATAGAGTTTGAGCTTTTTGGAGCAAAAGCAAGTAAAATGAAGTTAAAGACCAGCCATAACTAACAGATCGCTCTATCCCATTACTGGATTGTTCAAGTCGATCGAGCAAGACACAAAGCAAAATTTCTACGAAAAATAGATCGATCGATCTGCTTGACGTGACAGCACATATTGATTGATATGTATCATGGATGGATTGATCCATCCTTCATACATAAAAAGGAATTTTTTTGATTTTTCTATGTTATTTCGAAATCACCCAGATTTGATTCAATCCGATCGTGGACCTATATACACCTATTTATAGCTATTGTTTAGAGGATGCTTTATTTTATCACACTTTTGCATCTATTTCTCTTGGGAGAAGATATATTAACCTCTTTTGACAAATTTGGAGAAGATTTATGAGCTCCTTTATACTTAAATGAAATTTCATTATGTTTTCTATCATTTGTATTTGATTATTCTATGCAATTATGTGTGAGTATATCTACTATTAGGGTTTTAGAGTTTCAAAGAGATCTCATGAATTGCTATGATTGTTAGATAGGAAATATCGATTGTTTTTTTTTTTTTTTTGTGTGCAACCATTCTGATTCCATTAAAATTACTCTTTCACATTACACACAAAAGAGGGAATTAACTATCCTCTTTGATAACTACAACAAAACATAAATTCAGTAGAAATTAAAGCAGATAGATCTTCATAGAAAGTTGATAGCGAATTGGAGCCAAAGCTCAAATGCGTCGATAGAAACGACTGCGAATCCAATAAAATTGGATGCGTCGGCAAAACATTCACGGCAAAGCCGGAAAGTTGAAAGTTCGTCACCTTAGCTTGTGACTTTGAAAGACAATCCACACCTCGGAATCTTGTTGAAAAGAGACCTGTTGTATTTTCTGGTCCCGTGGAGACCGCTACCCAAAATAACAATACGGTTAAGAATTGAAATTGTTTTCTCGGCTTTAAAACCGAAGAAAACCTACCTCTCATAGAGAGGGAAATTGGTGAAAAGATTCTCTCTCCAAAAGAAGAGGAAGACGGAAATGATCTCTCCCAAAGGGAGGAAATTGGTGACAATGATCTCTCCCCAAGGGAGGAAGTTAATCACTTATACCGACCTGAAACAGGACCAACATAATTTAACCTGGCAACAAATCCGGTAGATTTTGAACTAGGCTTTGAAGACAATGGGCTGAGAAGAGGATAAAGGTTTAAAGGGCTCACCAGGCCCGTTAAGCTGTTAGTTAGATATTGGCCCATCTCATGCCCAAACGGGGAAAGCTTCCGATTACACGAAGCTTCGCAGCATATGTGAGGAAACGGCGGTTGAGCGGCGGAGATCTCGAGCACGTCGGAAATGGAGGAGAAGCTCCTCTGGAAACTCGCCCATGAAGGAAAATTTTCGGGAAGCAGAGAAGAGAGATAGGGGAAGATTGATGGAGAGCAGATTTTAGAGGCGGAAATGGAGATGGATCTGGCGGATCCGGTGGATCCGGCGGAGGAGGGTGGATCGGCAGCGCCGAAGAGATCTTCACTGATTGGTGAGAGAGAACAGAGACTCGAAACGATGGGTATGGTGGTTCAGAGGCTGTCGATGAGAACATGGTAGACGCAACGAACGCGAGCGCCATGGAGATTCAGAGAAGGAAACGACCGGAACAAAAAAAAAAAACACACAAGGTCTCACCGGCGACAGGACCAACGGAATGTTGAGATGGGTCTTCGGGATGAGCCTGGCTGTACCCGAGAGCAGGTTGACCGTCGTTCAGGAAGAGGCGGAGCTTCGGCGGAGGAGACTCATGCTGGTCAGAGAAACTTTGTGCGCGGCTACCTCGGTCATCGTGCCTAGGAGAGAAAACAAACTATCGATTGGTTTTTTCATTACTGGAACTTGGTTAGCTATCTTGTTTCATAGTTTTAAGATTAACATAGATGAGCAATGTGTCCTTAACCAACGCGAGATGATGCTAAAGCGATTTGTGGACATATCAAACATAAACATTAATGCGTGTTTAGAATCTAAATTCAAACAAAATTTGTAATCTTAGATTGTTAAACATAGTAGTTAATGCCACAAGAGCAAGTTGATTATAAATATGTGATTTGAGTTCTAGGATGGTATTCAATGATTATATGTTAGTTTATCGGGAAAAGGGTCAAAACCAACCTGTACTAAAATCGGTGTGCCAAAAAAAACCCGAACTAAAATAGGGTGCCATTTCCTACCTAAACTACAACAAAATTCAAATTACTTACCCCAACTATCGAATCAGAGCTAAATCCTACCTTGACTATTAATCCGTTAGTCAACTATCACGGAATGCTGACGAGGCATGACACGGTGGCCATTTGACGAAAACGACGTCGTTTTGAATCGATCTAAACTAAAAAAAAAGAGTAAAACGGCGTCGTTTTTATTTTGGGGAAAATTAAAAAAAAAACATTGTCTTAATTTTCCAATCTCTTTCAGGCACACCGAATCAAGTCCTCAAACATCATCGTCTTCCTCTCTGACTCTCTCTCTCTCTCACCACTCACACCACCATGCTCTCTCTTGCGGCAATCACTCAAATCCTCAATCTTCTCCCCTTTCACACAATCCAAAACCAATGGATTATCTTCTCACTCGAATACCCGACCCGTTAACTCGAAACCCTTCACCATCAACGCCGCCTTGATACCCGCTTCAACCCGACAAGCCCCGCCCAAGCAACAGCTCTATCAGCCATTCCGTCCTTCTCTGTCTCTAATTCCTCCCACTGTCGAGGAACTCACCGGAATCTCCGGCGTCGAACAGAATTGTCTCATCGTCGGCGCACAAGTCCGCGACTCTTTGGTCCAATCCTGCGCCAAATCGGAGCTCATCGCAGCTTTCAACAGCGGAGGCGCAGAGCTTCTCTACGAGATCCGTCTTCTAAGCACAATCCAGCGTGTTGTCGCTGCTGAATACATCGTCAATCACGAATTCGACAGGAAAGGAGCTCAAGATCTTGCGCGAGTCATTAAAGATTATCCTCACCGGCGTGGAGACGTTGGGTAGAAAGATTTCGATTACAATTTACCAGGAGATTGTCTCTCTTTTAGCTCTATAGGAAAAGCCCTAAATCGATCATATTGGCTGGAATTTTGTTCCTCTTGCAGAGAAATTGAAGATCTCTTCTTAGAAGAGGATCGAAGCTCGAGCCGGCGGCGACGAGATGTTTCTGATGGTCGGAATCGATCTGACCCGGTGGCTGAGATAGCTGACGAAACCCAGTAGACGATTTTCGTGGAGCATGCGGAGGATAATCGATTGACGGCGAAGCCGTCGGGATGTCCGGTTTAATCGGCGGCGTATTGAACCGGTACGAGAAAGTCAAAGAGCCTTTACGTTTCCCCGACGGAGATTTCACCTGGAATTTATTTGGTTTAATGGTTCGGTACAATCGTATTTATTTGGTTTAATGGTTCACCTGAAATTACATATATCTGTAATTTGGTTTAATGGTTCGGTAAAAATGAAAACGACGCTGTTTTGCTCTTTTTTTTTAGTTTAGATCGATTCAAAACGACGTTGTTTTCGTCAAATGGCCACCGTGTCATGCCTCGTCAACATTCCGTGATAGTTGACTAACGGATTAATAGTCAAGGTAGGATTTAGCTCTGATTCGATAGTTGGGGTAGATAATTTGAATTTTGTTGTAGTTTAGGTAGGAAATGCCACCATATTTTAGTTCGAGTTTTTTTTGGCATACTGATTTTAGTAGATGTTGGTTTTGACCTTTTTCCCGTTAGTTTATCTATCTGTACAATTCTTGATTGTCCTGGCGCCTTTAATTTATGTGATACCTAACGCCTTTAATTTATAAATGGAAATCCTTTATTCATTTTGTCATTTATTTTCCTGCATTCAAAACCAAACCAAAATTCATATTTTATCTTAGCTCTACTCTATTTTTGAAAAAATGTTGTATAATTTTGTTCTTTACTAATTCTATCCCTTCTATGTTATTGTGATTTGCTGTACATTTACCCTGACTTTTAAAAGTTAAAAACTGATTACAGAATCTATCAAATTAGACTGATTTTCTAGAATCACTAGCTAGTCTCGTTTCGTGTCTCTTTGTTTTTTTTTTTTGAACAAGTGTCTCTTTGTTTCCATTCCCCATTCTTCGTTTATTGTTTTTGACCACAGAAGCAAAACAAAATCTAAATATTATAAAAGATACAATTATTTTAACTTGAGCGAGGGTTTGTGATAGTGGACCATTGGAATGGAATATAGTAATCTGACTTATCACAACTTGAAACTAAGATAATACTAATATATAAGAGACATTTTAAAATTAACTAACAAGAGAGACGGTGCATGAACACTCTGTTTAATTCCCTTTTATTTTTAGTTTTAATTATACGTTCACTTTCTAATTCCGACCCTAGCCCTGCTTATAGCGAAGGTCAAAGGTAATCTCCATTGTTTTTTAATTATTCTTATAGGCCAATATTTTTTTTTTTTTTTACAGATAATATATACCTCATAAGTCATAAATGCATGCGATTCGATGTCCCCACTAAATTAAGGATAACTATGATAAAACTTAGTAGATCCATTTCTGATTAGTGCACTAAACCAGTTAGTAATATTTAATTCCGGGTGGAAATAATAATAACTGATCAACTTGCTAAAGGTAAGAAAGATTTGTTGTTTTGATCGCTACACCTTTCATAGATTGATAGGTAATAGACTAACAATTTAGTATTTTATTTTTCGTCCTAAAAACAAAATTAACCGTATCAAAAATTGATAAACGTACATATGTACTAGACGATGTCTTGAATCCTATTTTTGCTCTGGATCGGAATCTACGGTAAAAAAAACAAATTCTTAAAAAGTGAAAAAAAATTATAACCTTATGCCAGTATTAAATTAAAATTTTGTTACTTCATATTCGACTTAAACATATATAAAAAACTATAAATATTTATACTTTTATTTGTCTATTAAGAATTGTACTATAAACAGATAATTATGTTAGAAATAATTGGTAGTAATGTATATATAACTCCAACTTCTTTGCAAACCCACACACGTTTTTTTTTTTTTTTTTTTTTTAATTCCTTGCGGATTCGGAAGTAATCTCAGATCTAGACTAATGTTTCGAGAGGTATGAGGCTGCCCAATTACACCCCATGTGGCCAAGCAATTGTGTTGATAATTCCGTTCCAACGGAAAATTGATCACTGGTCTGAACCAACAGGACGACTCTTCTAACGAGAAAGAACCATCCCACTACAACCTCTTGGTTACCCACGTACGTACTTCATTCACTTCCAACGACAAGTTCGTTATTCTATGAATAATGCAAAACTTACTGCCTAGAAATATAACTAACCATGAGTTAAATGTTTTTAGTGTTAGTTTTAGATATTTGTAATTTGTTTTTGTCGTCAGAGTACACATTTTATATTTAAAATGATATATAAATCTTTCTAATTGACAAACTATTATAGCAAAAAAAAAAATATATATATATATATATTATAACTGACAACTTTCATTACAAAACACATTTTCACTGCACCAATGTTTAACCAAGTGTTCCGCAACCCACAGTCTAAAACACTAAAGGTTAAACAAAAAAATACAAACCAACTATTTGAAATAATAGATTTAATTCTATCTAATATACACAATAGAAAATTTCTTATTCATAAATTTGTTACGAAATTTTAAATTCTCTCAACTAAATATTTTGATTTTGATATTTTACACTCTCTTTGCAAAAACTGAGAGATTTATTTTCTATTTTCTCATTAATTATATTAACTATCCATTGGGCTTATTTAAATTAACCATATCATTGGAACATGCATGCATCGATGTGTTCCAATATAAAATAGACAATTCCTACTTTTATTTTGAACCATACTGAATTATATTAATAGACTAATAATTACGTTTAACTGAAGACAAGGAAATTTCTGATGTAGCCCAACGGTTTTAACGGTTAAATCTCTAAAAACAAATAGAAATTTCGGGTTCGAAATCCAGCAAGAGAAAATGTCTTTAAACCTCAAAAAAAAAAAAAAATGAAGACAAGGTGCAATTCCTTCCCCATGAGTTAGATTCCCACTAGAAATATTTTCGCTTCCATTTTGAGCAGTCAAACTCAAAATGGTATAACATTTTAAATCTATTAAAAATTTTGGTGAGTAAATTACTCAACGGTTATATTTACCATAAAAGATTAGTCATACACAAAAATAAATAAATGCTTTTCTAATATTTCGGACAGATTTCTATCTAACTTGGGAGAAAGCAATCCCCACGAGGCTCAATTCGAAAAGCTTAATGAATAATTTAAATTTCAAGTAGTATATAATTATATATAACCATCTAGATGATAGTTTCTTCTCATTGTTGGACCGGCCAGTGACACCCTTAATTTGTTAGGCCAATTTTATTCAACTGGGCGGTTTGAATATATGACTTCTAGTTTCCTCTTCTTATTTTTTGACGTATTTCCTCTTTTCTTATGTAACTGAAATGAAAAAGAGTACAATTTGAAATATATTAAAATCACGCTTAAAAATTATCTCAAGTTATCCAACTATTAATCTCAACCGGTCATAAAGATTGTTTTTAGTGCTACCGAGTTCAAATTTGAATCTATAGTGAATTACTGATCGATACGCTTGATTTAAGGAGAAATAGTTTAATAACTAGGTAGTAATCCGCGCCATGCACATAGTAAAATATTTATAAATTATCCGTATAGTTAAGTTATATGTTTTTAATTTGTACACATATTTTTCAAAAAACTTCTGAAAATGGCCATCAAAAATATTTCTAATATGAATCACTAATCTTAAAAACTGCTTGTTATGCTAATTTGTAGGTTATTGATTAGAATTTGAATAAACAAAAATTTGTATGACATAAAATATAACTAAGATTATGCAATGGTTTAATGTGAATGATACTAACATAATTATTCTAGTAAGTTAAACTTTTTTATAAAAGTACTGAGAAGCTCTATTTCTAATAGATTTATTTTTTTATCAAGTTAATATTATAATATTTAAATTTTTTTATTAAGTTAAAATATTTATACTTTATAACTTTTTATCNCATCTCTTTTCTGATAATAGTGCATAACTTCAGAAAGGCTTCTGGATACATACGATATAGATGTCGAAAATGGTCACGATCGTTAACCAACGCATTTTGTATGTATTCATGTCCAAGTCTTGAAATTGGTCTTCTAATCTGCCGTATTTGCGGAGCATTCATTTCTGTAATCACATAACGAACCCTCTCGATGTTTGACAAAATCAGTAACAAAATATCAAAGTCCATCTTAAAATTTTTCATTCTTTTTCTTTTTCTTCTACCTCNCTATTAAGTAATGCTTCATACTCTAACAATTTCTTATCATTTTGGTCATCTTTATAATATGTATCTCGACTACGATTCATCTTTATAGCCGATGTAGGACTTTTAAGAGTATTTAAAAATTCGAATCATGACATATGCAAAAAATCTCTATGTTTTTTTATATTATATGGACGATGTGATGATTCAATTTTGTACAAATATATGATCAAACAAAAATGAGAGTGAATATAATAATTAAAATAATTAATAATCTAATTGGGAGAGAGAGTATAATCGATTATGGTTTTTACAAATGATTAGTTTATACTTAATATAAATATAATGAATTTTGTAACAGTTTAATGTGAGTGACATACAATGTAATTTCTCTAGTAACATAAACATGTTTTAAAAAATGTCTTGAAATGCTATGTGGTGATGACACATCATCATGACATTTTTGTAAATCACACATGAAACCAAGGTTTTTTTTTAGTCATTCTCAATTAATATATAGGGGATCGGCCACAAGTCTTATTAGGGCTGGACAAAAAATCCGAACCGGTACCGAACCGAAAATACCCGAACTGAAAGGGTTTCAGATCCATCCAAATACCCGAACGGATCCTAAATTCCTATAAGCGAAGAACCGAACCCGAACCCGAACCGGTACCGAACCGAAAACCGAATGGGTATCCGAAATATCCGAAGTGTAATTATATACCCAAATATATTAATTATATTTAGACTTAATATAACCCAAATAATCAAAATTACAACTATAAACCCGAATATATTAATTATTTTTGGGTGATTCGGTATTTTAGGTATATTTTTGATATTATGGGTATATCGAATACACCTATTTTGTTTTTTCTAGATTTTTTTGGATATTTTGGATACTTTTAGTTTGAAAATATATTGGTTTTATTGAAATGAATATTCATATTTTTGTGTTTTGTCTCGGATTTCGGGTTCTTCGGGTTTTTCGGGTATTGTGGATACTTTCGGATCCGGATCCGAACCATATCCAAAAAAAAATCGGATCTTAAAGAAAATACCCTAACCGATCCGAACCCGATCAGAATTTTTAAAATACACGATCGGTACCTAATCCCTAAACCCAAAATACCCAACCCAAACCTGATCCGTGGATCCGAATGCCCACCTCTAAGTCTTATCAAAAGTTGGACAAGATTATGAATCTAAAATCTGAAACTTTCTAATTAACAGAAAGAAAAAAAAAACCAAATAATTTCAACTCTTGGCTTTATAGCCTTTATTAAACGATCAAAGTTGAAAATTCGTAATATTGTTTTGGACCATCTCCAACTTAAGTATTAAATTTCAACTTCAAAATAGAGTTACTGGATATATTTTAGCAAATGCGGTATCGGTTTGCTGGTTGTACATTACGGTATCAATTTGTATTTTACTCAAAAATCAATTAAAAGAAAATATCAAAATATTTACGTCAAAAAAGAAAATATCAAAACACTCTGGTATATAACAATTTTTTACCACTCTAACATTCTAACTTAATATGATACACTTTACTCTCATTGAATTTCTTACATAATGGCAAACAAACGTAAATCTTTTAACCGGAAGGCATTCTAAATTCGGGATAGGCGGAGTGGTGGCCTATTTGGAACTCATGGATCTCATCGTCCGTTGATCCGAGCCCAGTTCGGAGTTCATGGTGTCCGTTGAACCCTTGAATCTGGAAGTGTCCATTCTGTAGCACATACGTTTCTACCGAGGCTGACCAGATAAGCTGAGAGGACGTATAAAAAAAAAATGATGTATTACTACTTTAATACGTTTCGGAAAGATCTAGAATATTCTTATTCAAGGGCGTTTTAATTATCCGTTGAAACTTGAAAGCAAGAGAAAATGAATAAGTGCATGCATCTTCATTTAGAGCACGTGTCTATTAACTTTGTCATGACTTAGTCATCAGTCACACGAGCAAGATCAGGAATCTCTTTTTTTTTTTTGTATTAATAAATTCTCCAAATGCAATATAAAAATGAGAAGTATACATTAAAAAAGGAACAAATATGAAGAAAAACATATAAATATAGGTTGTATGTAAAGGAGAGGCGGCGATAGTGTTCCTTAAGCAACTGTATCCGAATCATTATTAGTTTGTTCTTCTGTATCCTCTCAATCAATCCTGCATTCATCGCCATCGTTAAACGCCGGCGGCCGCAATTTTTTTTTTTTATAATATATATACAGTTTTAAAAATAACGACTCCAGGCGAGATGGGCAACATGATTAATTAAAATTAATGAAATCACACTTCTTTCGGTTTGATTTTTTGGCTAAATTATTTTATCAGTTTGCCATTAGGTCATATGATTAGACTTTATTCTTGTAAAGTCAAAAATGTTACCTTAAAAATATAGGCCTTTCGGGTTTGACAAATCTATGCCTCAAGTTGACACTAAAATCAATTCTTTTTTTTTGTTGTTAACAATTGGTTTACTGATTTGGATCGGAAGAGATGTAAATTAGGGATGGACGCGTAACGGATATGATAATTCTTTTGATATCCATGATTTATTATGTTCTGTCTTGTATCAACATACTAGGTTTTAAGTTTTAGTTTACGCTGTGCGCGGGATAACTTTTATAAAAAAAAATTATTATTATTTTTTTTTTTTTGGTTAAGTTAAAATCG
>PKMM01007927.1:585431-716435 GCA_002933915.1 Eutrema heterophyllum | reverse complement strand
AAAACATTTTACAAAAACGTTTTTATATATTGTGTAAAACGTTTTTATTAAATTTTGTTTATAAATAAATTTTACAAAAAAAAATTTCATAAATTTAATTTACAAAAACGTTTTTTATAAATTTATAAATAATTAACCTAATCTAATTCCACAATAACCTAATCTAACAATCTAACAATTAATATCTAACAACCTAATCTAGCAATCTAACAAATTTTTCTAATTATATCTAACCACCTAATTAAATTAAACTATCTAACCTAACAAAAAAAAACTTACATTTGTGGAAGGGGCGGCGGCGCCGGCGTGGAGGGGCGGCAGAGGGGAGAGGCGGCGGCGGAGTGGGAGAAGGAGAGGAGAGGAAGAGAGGAGAGGAAAGGAAGAGAGGAGAGGAGAGAAGAAGATTTTTGCGGAGAGGAAGAATGAGAGGAGAGGAGAAGAAGAGAGAAGAAAGAAAGAGAAGAAGACGGATCGATTAATATGATTAACGATTTTCGACAGACCCATTCCCTCGGTAATCCGTCGGAAATTAAATTTAATTAACCGCTTTGATTTTCAACAATTTTCGCTTGACGGTTTAATTTCGCGGGTAAAATTTTCTGACGGCCCTTGATATTTTGAAGTTTTATACTTGGCATTTTTCGGCTTATCCGAGGGATTTCCGACGGTTTAAGATTTTAGCCGAGGGAAATTCTAAACTCCCAGCTAAAATCCTAAACCGTCGGAAATCTCTCGGAATATTCCGACGGTATTCCGAGGGAAATCAAGCCGATGGAATATTCCGACCGATTTCCGATCATTTTTAGTCCGTCGAAATAACTTCGGAAATCCCTCGGTATCTTGTCGGAAACGCCGTCGGAAATGCGCTTGTTTTCTTGTAGTGATCGAATCTTGATTCTTGAATAACAAATATAAGAAACAACGTGTTCTTTTCATGTGTTATTACATGCGTCTCTTATCTTTGTTGTTTCTGAATTTCCTGAGATCTCTCACATGTGTATTTATTTTACTAAGAGACTAAAACAGGTCTCCCGAGAATCTCTTATTATCTCTTATTATCTCTACGGCCAAACTAGAGCCATACTGATTCATGCTCACCGGGGACAACAAATTATTAATATTCTAATTAGTAACAGTGTGGAACGACGAAATCATGAACTAGAGAACATAGAGAAATATATATATATATATATATAATGGAACCATGATAACTTTATTTAGCTGCAAAACTATCGAATTACTATTTTTTGGTTGATTAGAATTACTATTATACTTTTGCAATTAAATAATGGAACAGTCGTCCAACATAAATTGTGACTTTTGTAAAATTGTGTTATTAATAAAAATTTTAAAATCGCAAAATGATCTCGTCGTTCTAAGGACTACCGGTGAAAATTGAAATATTTTTGGTTTGTATGAATAACCAAATTTGTAAAATATTTAAGTCTTTTCTCTGAACTGTTCGGACTAATAGTCGTGAAAAAGATAACCTTTTATGTAATAATGTGTGACAAATTAAAATAGTGCGTGGCTGTTATATGTTTGTTCTGTGTGTGTAGATTTTTCCGTTAAGACAACGTCAGAGTTTCGGTTTCGTCACTTCGTGTTGTTTTGTTAGCGGAAATGCAAACGGAGAAAAGCACCGTCGGTTACGGCGCCGTCATTATTGTCCACTCCCTTCTTCCAAAAGCCGCGTTTGAGGGCTCCACTCAAATTTCGAGTTTATTTATTTCGAGTATCGGGCAATATCCAATTTGAATATTCTTTTAATAAATGATCAACTAAAACATTTTGAAGCGAGAAAAATGAGTGTTTTTATTTTTAATTTCTCTAAATCGAATAAGAAAATTTTGGAACCGAATNTTCTTCGAACCGAATATCATCATCCTCTGCTATTTGGACCTCTTGAGGTGGAACTTCTCTTCCAACTTCAATTGGTGCATCGAGATCACGCTCATCCTCGATTATCATATTATATAAAATTATACATGTAGTCATTATATCATGTAACACATTTTTTTTCCAAAAACGTACTGGTCCTTTCACAATAGCAAAACGCGATTAGAGAACTCCGAATGCACGTTCTACATCTTTCCTACATGCTTCTTGTTGTGTAGCAAAATATTTTTTCTTTTGACCTCTTGGCTCATGAATAGTTTGCACTATAGTAGACCATTTTGGATATATACCATTAGCCAAATAATAACCCATGTTATATTCTTTTCTTTGAATGATATAATGAACAGAATGAGCAATACATTGAGCAAGATTGGAGAAAATGTGGGAAGACTCCAACACATTGATATCATTATTAGTTATGTTGTTTATGTTTAATTTATTTTTGGTATTTGTTATGTTGTTTATGTTTAATTTTTCTATGCTTGTTATGTTGCTTATCTTTAGTTTCAAATTTTTTTTTGTATTTCTGTATTTTAAGAAAATTATTGCTGTCTTAAAAATGTTGATTTTCAAATTTATAAAACTAATCTATATAATAATCTGGTGGTGATAATCATTTTCTGTAATTTAAGTTTTAACATTTTTTTAGTGCAAAACAAATTGTCAAATTGTGATATTGGAGAAACAATTACTCTACAAATTATCTCAAATAATATGAACACATCACAATATATGGTTTTATGTGATTTAACTTTAAAAAATATTATAATAAAGTCATTTAAATGTAAAATTGATTTTCTTGTATTTAAATATTATTATTATTATTTGTTTCAGTTATAATTACAAAGATATAAAAATTAAAGGACTATTCTATAAATAAAAAAGTTCAACTCTAAAATAGAGTGAGAAATAGAGTTACTCTAAAATAGAGTAAAAAATAGAGTTACTCTATTTTAGAGTGGGAAATAGAGTGGGGTTGGAGAAGATTTTACTCTAAAATAGAGTTTAGAGTGAGAAATAGAGTAGGGTTGGAGATACCCTAAGTACGTATATATTAACATCACACAACCAAATTTTACATCCATCGAATAAGAATTTGAATTAGTTTCGCTGTGTATATTAAGTAAAATTTGGGGTATGAAAATGATGTGATATTAATATATACATATTTATATATATACATACATACATACCAACACGGATTATAACTTAGATATGTATATCATTAGAATAGGAATTTGGTTATGAACTTTTTTTTAAATTTGAAATCAGATGATTATTTTGGCTAATGAATTTTATAATATGCCCAACTAATGATATAGATAGAGCTGTCAAAGCGACTAACATGTCTACTTAACTCGTTTTGCAATGGACTAAAATATTATTCATGCTAACCCGCAAAAAACTATAATCTTGAAAACATCAACTGTAATCTGCACCGCTTAATGACGGTGAGTTTTGTGGTCGATCCGTAAACTACTTAAAAATCAATTTTCTCATGTCTAACTCGTTATAAAAATAGTAAAATATTTTCCAAATTAGGTTTGATGTATATTCATGTAAAAATATAACAACTTATAGTAAAAAATATTGCAATATCTCAATTATTTTTTTTCTTTGAATATATACGAATTGATTATTATATAAAAAATATAATAGTTTTTATATAGTAATAATTAAGAAACTAATTAATAAATGCTCTTTTGAATGGAAATAAATACTTTTCATATTCTCTTCAATAGTTTTGAAAGACATTTATATCATTTCCTATTTCAATTATCTTTTATTATTTGTAATGACATAATATGTAATAACTTACAAAATAAAATTTATTTTTTTAAATGACTCCTTAAATAATAATATAGATATATATATACTTCTTATATATCACTTCGGAAATATCAAGTATTTGGTTCGGTTTGGTTTGAAATAGCCAAACCAGAGAGGTGACTCTAAGATCAATTTTTTGATTTCTGGTTCACAACTAGTTTACTATTTGGACTAGCAATGATATAAAATTGGACCAACTGTACTAGGCATGGGCGTTCGGGTACTCGTTCGGGTTCGGATCGGGTATTTCGGGTTTAGGCTTAGAGGACCCGTTCGGGTATTTTAAAACATCGGGTCGGTTTGGTTCAGAACTAATCGGGTTTGGTTCGGGTTCGGTTATAACCGAAGTAACTATAGTTTCGGGTAAGATCGGATAAATTCGGGTAATTTCGGGTAAGATCTGGTATGTTCGGGTATTTTCACCCATTCTATGATCAAAACCCGAAATAGTTCAAACAAGTCCCCATAATTCAACAAACGTTTACAAGTCCCAAATTGCAAACACACAAACAAGAAACATAGAAATAAAGTTCATAAATTCCAAAGCATATTGTTAAAGTCTTAAAGAGATAGAGTAAAATAAAACAAAAACATTCCAAAATTCATGTGATATAAAACAAAAGCATTCCAAAGTTCATGTGACATAAAACATCAAAACTATTGATTATATATTGCCAAAGAAGCAACGAACTTTGTAGCCGAAAGCAATATATTTCCGATTTCGGATTTGTTCGGTATAACAAAAGGGTTAATTGGTTTTGGGTTTGTAGTTCGGGTTTCGGTTTGGGTCGGATATTACCCGAAACCCGAAGTACCTAGACACTATAAGACCCGTTAGGGTATTTCTCTAGTTCGGATCGGATTCGGAACTAGGTTTTTCGGGTCGGGTTCGGTTAAAAATTGTAAACGGAAGGAGTAAAATCAAAGAAAATTTTAATTTAGTGATCGAAGTAGCTAAACAAACCTTGTTCAAAAAAAGTAGCTAAACACATGAAATTGTTCATGTACGATAATGACATGTAAAAAAACAAAACGTGCTAATTACATTTCACATTTTTTTTAATCCATTTTTTTTGGTGATGAGAGAGTTCACAAAGCTGACTATGAATGGCTTGTCTTAGGCAAAGGTAAAGCCTTTGGAAGAAGCTTATTTGCTGAAATGTTACCTCGAGCCTTTAACGGCAATTCCTCAATAAGTCTTTTTGTTTCTTTCATTATATCTTTCGCGCTATCACCATTATTGTTCCAAGCATCAATCACTCGTTGTTGAAATTCCACTGCAAGTCTATAACTGCAAACAATGCAATGCTCAAAGACATTGAACACTTTTGAATTGGTATTTATTGGTATACACAAGCCTAAAGCACTAGAGTGATCCTTACATACATCCACTTTTTTTATTCTTTTCGGCAATCATATTTCATTAATTTCAAAACGATAATATAAAGTGGTTGTTTGTAGTGTGTTAAATTAAATCGTTTGAATAGTCATTAACCGGTTATCTATAATATTATCAAAAATTCTAAACACACTCCGGTTTAGCCTTCGAACGATTCATGTTGCTGTGGCAGAGAGTTTCTTGCTCGGAGCATTTGACACTGAAATGTCGCAATTCAACAACTATAAGGTTGGTCTTAGCTTCCTGTCAGATGTGTTTTGTTCTCATTTTTCTTTTTGAGTGAAAGCAAAGAATTGCATTTGAGTTATTTGTGCTATGGCTACTTTTCTTTGACACTCAATACAAGATAAAACCACAATGATTTTTCACGGAGTATATACTAAAATTTTGGCAGATCGTGAAATGCAGAACGGTATCTTTCAAGTAATTTGCTGCTGCGCATTCTGAGTTAGTTACCTATTTTTTACTACTGTTAGATCAGGGAGATATATGTATAATATGCTTAGGTGCACATTCATAGGTTCTACGGTGTTAAATCGATTGTTCGTTCATCCTGAGATCACTATGGTAGTAATAGAACTAAGTCGTGTGTAGTATGGTCTCCTCTGTGACCAATAATACGAGAGTGAAGCTCTGCTCTGTGATTCTCGTTTCAGACAAGCCTGAGCTTACAAAAATTTGTCATCATTTGGAACGAGAGTGAAGCTCTGGTTTGACAATTGGTTTACTAATTTGGACCATATAGTGCATCAAGCATTGTGTTGGACCCGAGACAAGAAAAAAAAACGACTTGTAAAGCAATAGTTATTTTTAAAAGTTACGCCTTGAAGTTACAATTATTAATTAAGAATATAGGTTACGATAACCTACAATTATTAATTAAAAACAAAACCTAAACCATTAAATATTTGTAAAACGGAAGGAGTATAATTTAAGAAGATTATAATTTAGTGATCGAAGTAGCTAAACACATGACATTCTACATATACGATGATAATATGTAGAAAAGCAAAGCGTGCTAATTGAACTTCACCAATCATTTTTTCACTGTTTCTTGGTGATGAGAGATTTCACAAAGCTAACTATGAATGACTTGTCTTAGGCAAAGGTAAAGCTTTTGTAAGAAGCTTATCTGTTGAAACGCCTCCTCGAGCCTTCAATCGCAGTTCCTCAAGAAGTCTTTTCGCTTCTTTCATTTCGTCTTTCGCGCTATCTCCATGATTGTCCCAAGCATCGATCACTCGCTGTTGAAATTCCACTGCAAGGCTATAACTGCAAACAATGTGCAATGCTCAAAGACTATTAAACACTTTTTTTTTAACACAAACAACAATCACATCAAAGACCATATTGTGTTAACAGAAATTTACTTACTTTCCCATTCCGGCGTAAGCTTTAGAGAGATTCTGACAAGCGTCAATTGAATCCACGTGGTTTGGACCAAGTGAAACATCCATAATATCTTTAGCAACTGCAAACATTTGAGCAGCTGATTGAGGTCTTCCAAGTTCTAAATAGGCAGCACCGAGATTGTTGTATACATATCCAACTCCGAAATGTTTGGCACCAAAGCTTTCCTTTAATCTCTCAGCTGCACTTTCCAAGTAAGGAACAGCTTGAGAGACTCGACCCGAAAAGAGAAGCAACCAACCTATCCTAGCTGAAACACTTCCTTCTGAGTGCTGTTCTTGAGGAAGCTTCTCTAGTATGCTTAGAGTTTTCTGCAATAACGAAATCGCGATTTCAAATTCATTCATTGACTCGTACTGCATCGCTACCTCGGAGTACGCTTCAGCGACTTCTACAGGCGAAGCTGTTTCTTTCTTCTCGAGGATTTCACAAGCCAACTCCAAACATTTCTTTGAATCAGCAAACTTCTGTTGATTTACCAAAGCTTTCGACATCGATATAAACACCATAGCTCTCATCTCGCTGTCCTTATCGGTTTGTTGGACAACACTCTTCAATATATCGATGGCTTCCTCGTATTTACCCAAAGCAACCTTCATGTTTGCAGCGTCGATCTCCGCACGAATCAGCTCCAATTTCATTCCCCAATTCTTTAACACTCTCTGAGACAATCGGTTCTGCTCCAATGCCTTGTCATGTTGCTCTAAACCGCTATAGATCACACCAAGAAGTCTTCGATCCTGCGCAACCTCAGCTGAATTATTCCCCAATTCTTTCTTATGTATCTCTAAAGCCTTCAACGCATAAGGCAAAGCCTCGTTGAAGTTCAAAACCGCAACATAAGCATCAGCCAGACTCCGATTCGCCACACCCATCTCTTTACTATCTTCCTCAAAAGTCATCTCCTTAATCTCCAAACTCTTCTTCAAATTCTCAATAGCTTCCTCTCGCCTTCCCATGGCGTTCTTAACATTTGCAAGCTCGAGTTGCACGGCGTGTAAAACCGGCCTAACGTCTTCTACAACACAATCACCATCTGCCTCTAACTTAACAAGAATCCGATTTGCTCTATTTAAGTAACCTAAGCTATCACTAAACCTCTTTAAGCCGTAATTAGCAGAACCCATCAATTGCAACGCCATAGAAACAAGCAGAGTAGGTTTATCTCCGATTACATCGAAAGATTTGAGAGCTTTATCAGCGTAAGACAGAACCTTTTCAGGATCCTCACCTTCTCGATCGAGATGGAGACCTAGTTTCAGAGCAGATAAACCTAGCTCGTTCCCTTCGAAGGATAACTCCATCTCCTTGAACAAACGGACCATTTCATCAGTGGTCTTGGCCGACTCGAACGCCTCTTCCAGATCGATCTTTTCCTGATTTATCATCTCACTTGACGAAATCTCCGTCGGTTCCTCGACATGAGTATTCAAATTCCGATATGGATTCTCCCGGAACTGGCACTTGTTGACGATCAGGCCATAGGTTCTGCAGCAAGTGGAGATTTCGCGGGTTGGGGAGACCAGAGAAGACGACGAAGAAGAAGAAGAAGAAGAAGAAGCACCGGAAATGTAATTCAGGTGGATTGGTCTGAATTTGTGGAAATGAAGGCGACGGATTAGAGAAATCGACAGACTTTTCATGGCGGAAACGTCGAGAAAATCCTCTCGTTAGCAAAAACCCTAAAAAAAACAAAAACCCTATTTGGGCTCGGAACCAAAAATATATTTTTAGTAAACACAATTCTTAAGGAACTTTTATCCGACAAAAAAAAGAAGGAACTTTTATAGACAAACAATAAAGAATTGCATGTAATGTTAGATTGAAACAGAGAACCAAAAAAAAAAAAAACATGTTATTATTATTCCCACATTTTTTCCGAGTCTAGAGAAAACTTTTGACAAGCATCTCTTTATCTTCCTTCACCACCATTAAAAAAAAAAAAAAAAAAAAAAAAAGCAACTACAACTTTGAATCCAAAAAATTCATTGTTGTTCACCCTAATGTGGTGCTTGATGTTGAAGTTTCTTGAGGTCTTGAGCTATATACATCGTCGAAATGGAGATCAATCCCAGCTTCAATGTCATCATCATCATCCATGAATGTAGTTCTCGACAACTTTCTTCTAGCAGCCTCCTCCCAATCCAATTCTTCTTCTTCTTCTTCTTCTTCTTTAATGCTTCTTCTGTCCCATGAGTTGTCTAACAAGTTTCTCGTTGTGTACCGGTTTATAAAATCAGGTGGCTCAATGAAGCTATTGGCGGCTGCGGGATGAGATGCACCGTCGTGAGAACGGCCGCCTCTTCCCCACCACTGGCTCCTACCATCAATAGGATGATGATTCCCATAGTTTTCTTCTCCATCAAGTTGGTGATGGCGCAGAATGCTCTCTCTGAAGAACTGACCTGATGTGCTTGCTTCCATATCTTCACCACGGACTCCCAAATTAGGAGGCCAACAATCCGCAGCGTTTGAATTTGCAGTCAAGATTTCATTCTCTCTCTCTATCGGGTGATGATCGGTTATGTTGTGCGACTGGGAAGTGTAATACCAGTCAAGAAGATAAGGGTGATTCCTCTGATCTGAATCAATCAGCCACATGGAATCAACGTGATTGCCTCCCCAAGGCGGATGTCTTGGAATGTCTCTGTATAAAGTGCTGTTATTATCTATATGACCAGCACGAAGGATAGGTGTTTCTCGCCACGCCCTACTAGGAGAACATGTGTGTCTTGTGTGTATTTCTTGAAGCTTTTGGTCTCGGAAAGTTCTGAGATTTGACAGAAACTGCTTCCCATGAGAATCAGATTCCCAAGAAGTATAACTACTCTGGAAACTGCAAAAAGATTGGAACACTTCATTGTTTAAAGGGAGAGGCGATAACACTGAATTTGAATATACTTGCGAATAATTTGGGCCATTTCAAATGAAAATGATGGCCGAACCTCAAGAATGATTTCTCCATTTTCCCCTGAGAGCTTCTCTTCTCACGAGATACATTACGTGGTGAACCATATTTAGTATTTCCATGGTTCTCAAAGTCAAAAGCACTAAAGCTGCAAGCGGAATGGCCAAACGATTAAAAAGGTTGAAACACGTATTTGCAAGGAAAGAGCAAATAATTCTTTATGTTAAACTTCATGGGCTTTACCTGCAAACATTGCCTACACCTTCAATATCAACTGTAAAATCCCTGATGAATTGCAATATATCATCAACCCGCTGCAAAATTAACTTAAAAATGTGTTAAAATTCTCAATAGTAATGTGGGATCTATAAACACTAATGCAAATGGCAAGAAATATACCGTTGGCACGACAAACATCAGCAAAAATGGCGTTATGAAAATCGAAGCTATCTCCTCCAGTAACATCATTCCAGTATACTGCAGTGAATACATTTCCATCAAGAATCATTTATCGAGAAAGTAAAAGAAGAGAAGGAAAATTAGATAATGTTTGCCAGTGGACTAGTGGTTGGGCATTATATCATGCCATAAGATCATCAAAACATCAAAGAGGGGACATCAAAGTTACTGGGAAAAGAAGTTTAATATGTAAACATAGTACCTGAAACAGAGTCTCTAACTCCAAACGGACATCATCTTTGTTCTCCTTACCACGCCATCTCTTAGGCATATAGTGAGTGTGTTCGACCACCGCAGTCATAGTTCCTACTGGGTCGAGGACCAAAAGTTCATCCGAAATAGCAGCCCGACTAATAGCTGTAATAGCTCCAAAAACAGCAGCATACCAGAACAAATTGCGACCGAATATCTACACAAGAGGTAAAACAAACTTTAATACCCAAATAAAGTATTTATTAAAAAAAAATTGCGCCGTTAGGATTTTTTACATGGCCCTCTAGAAGAGATTCTTCGAGAAACGCAATGATGATTAATACAGCAGCAAAGCCCCCAGAAACAAACGAGACAAACTTTGCAATAATGGAGATGATAGGTGAGGGGAATTGTTTTAGATATTCAGACGCATGATCAACACTGCTATTAATCCGATGCTTGAATAAATGGTCAACCTGTCGTAGAAACAATCAGTTTAGAGAAGGCAACACTGACATTTATAAAATAAAAAAAGTCTGGGAAATTTTGTGGGCATGAAAGCCAGATGAAGGTAACGACCTCATTGAACTCCCTGAAGAGCCACTTTGACAAATTGGACCATCTTCGAGAAGATGCAGTACTTGGATGATTGTAGAACTGTTCAGCATGCCTTAGGAATAGATACACCAACATAAAGATGACAAGAAATGGTGACAGCAGAAGCATAGCAAGCCCAACTACAAATAGCCGTTTCTTCAATGTTGTCGGATTTGTAACAAAGTCCCTTCTAACACGAAAATTGCTGCAGAATGAAAACACCTGAATTAGAAAGAACGGACAATACTCAGCATGTGGAATGAATTTTTTCATTCTATACCATTACGCTTCATGGTAGTAGTTAGGCCATTGAGAAGAAACATACAAATATGAAATCTAACATATGTATGCTTCGGCCACCTCCATGTAGGATTGAAGGGCGTGAGGTACATTTTTGTACTATATACACATACAGGGACAAAAGACCTAACAGGAAAATCTCAACACCTAGAAAAGATAACTGTAGTCTGACCAAGAAAAAGCAACCCATGAAAACTGAAACTATCATCTTCATTACATTCCATAAAGTCCTATATATACAATGTTACTAGAAAGAAGTTTTCAGATTAGATCAAAGATTAGCGTGGAGAATAGCATACCAGTCAAACATGCTCTGCAATATGCACCAGTTAAGGGTCCATTCAAGGGTCTTTGTCAATACAAGGTGATACTGTGTCCCATCTGGAGCAGATTTTACTACAGGACCAGCGCCAGGGATCCAATGGGATATTGGGAAAGAAAGCAAACCTTTGTTAAGCATTCCAATTAAGTAATTTTCTTTTCGCATAAGGCGCATAACAATATCATGGGCTGAAAGATCCTTCACCACACAAAGGCATTGTGAGCTTTGTAACTGAACAACCTTCTCAAGGACTGTTGCCCATGGCATAGTAAGGATTTCATTGTCTGTGACATGGAGACTGCAAATTTACAACACAAAAAGAAACCAGGTTATGGTCTCAAATGTATGTTTTGTTCTAACAATAACTGTTTATAGCATATTTGCCAATTCCGACTTACCTGTTGTAATAAAAGTGCCGAAAGTCCAAAGTATCTTTCAACTGGGCAAAAAACCTTAAGAAGCAGAAGATCCAGTACACAGAGAAGAGGGCCAAATATCCAACAATTATAGCAGTTGTGAGCGTGAAAGGGGATAAAGGATGCAGATGGATAGCTTCTTTAACAAGATCACATGGCTTAGTTCCCGATTCAACTGCATCCATTCCACATTTTGCATTCTGAAGACCATGCCAATCAACATACAACAAGAAAAACCCAGAGAAGCATATGATGAAGCCAAGACTTAGAAGCTCAACAGCCCACTTTACGATAATACACCAAAGGCCTTTGTCTCTATAGTAGCTGTAGAGTCTTTCAAAGAAGAGATCCAAATCAGCAATTGGTTGAACATTTAAGCTTTCTCCATTAAGAAGTCCCGACGGGCTCTCACTACCAGGACTTGGTATTCCCCCATAGTTAGATAGTTCAATCTCGTGTGACGCATTATGAAGCAATCCAGTAGTCAAAGAGGATGATGATTCACTACGTTGCCATTTAAAAAAGTTGAATACATTTGGAGCCTTTTGCCCACTGCTCATCATTCGTAAACACGGACGATTGGACAAAACAGCCAGTCCATTACCCGTTTACTACGTGGAAATTTAGGAGTGTAGTGCCTAACGAGAATGCAGCTACAAATCCTGCATCAATCAGGAAGATATAAATTATCCAGAATGCAAATCGTTAATTAGAAATCATGGATCAGAGACATGACAGAGATAAAAAAAAAAATTATGCAAACAAAAAAGTTCCAATGTTCGAGCTAGAAGCAGATACAATGAAAATACATAACCGAAGAGACAAAAAGGCAAATCAAATCCTTAGAAGTGGAAAGACAAACCAAGGACAGGGAACTTGTGGCATAACTTGCTAAAGACATGTTTCTATTACTGTTTCTCACGATGATAGATATCAACTACCCACCTAACCTTTGCTTGACACTCAGATTACTATTCATTTCAAACATTTCCTTTCTTATTCAACACAAACATTCTCGCACTAGCAGAATCTATGCACAATGCAGCAAGTGCTTAGCAATGAAAAATTGCAATATGCGAAAGCACTCAAACACAGAGTAGAGAGTAATCTAGACTCAATCGAGAGGCCGAAACAAGGTTTACGTAACCGTTTCACAAACAATGGACCTTGATCAAACCCAATTCCCTTAAACCGACTCTGTTATTCACGTGACAAAGAAGCAAAAACGGCGAATTTCTTCCCAAAAGAGTAAAGGGTTGTCTACTTTTACCAGCGATTCAATCACGAGCGATACGATTCTTGACGAAATTGAAACGTCAAACCCCAACACCCAAAACCCATAAGCTAACAGGCTAAACTCCTCAACAAAAAACAAAATCGAACTTTATCGATAACTACAAACGAAAAGATCAAAACTTACGAGCGACCCACGAAAGGAACAAGCAAAGAGAAAGCCGTGAAAGCGAAGTTCTGTAACCAGCTAGCAAAATATGTCTTGAAGCCGAAGCTAGAATCCAACGGAAATCACGCGGAACTTTCTTTTCCCTTAGGGCAGTGGAAATTCGACGAATAAGTTGAAAAGAGAAGGGCGAATTGATCGACGGACGATTAGCGATTGAAGGAGAAAAGAGGAGGAAGAAGAAGAATTGGGTTTGCGTGGAAGAAAAGAGGAGTCATAAAATATTGATCCTTTATGCTTGGAGGACTAATTTTGGTTTTGGTTTTGGATTTGGATTTGGATTTGGGCTTTAGATCATATAAATTTAGTTTAGATCCTTCTTCTTCCCCTTCGATCCTCGGTTGCTTAGATCATATAAATTTAGTTTTTAAATAAAAGGAAATCAAAATTGTACAACTAAATTTATCAATTTTGAATCCAAAATTTGTTTCAAAAAAAAAAAAAAGGTGTTATTTTATAACAATTTAAAGAGTTTATTTAATGGGCCAATTGTTTTTAGTATGCCACCGGCCCAGTTTCTAAATATACTACTTCAGGTGATATACTGATATATGTAATGAGTAGTTGAGAACCACCTTTGTGAGAAGCCCTATAACTCTAAAGAAAGATATGAAAAAGTTTAATTGGTTATAACTTTTTTTTAATATATATATATTAATCGACCCAAACCGGGCATCGGTTAATTGAATACAAAGATTGAACCGGAGTAAAATAACTATGTTTGACAAACCGGGCATCGGTTAATTGGTTATAACTAATTTCTACTTTCTAGTTCTACCAACATTATACAAAATTTGTTTCCAAAATTAGTTCTTTGAATGTTGTGGTATTAGCACAAAAAAAGAAAGAATGTTGTTGTATTAATGTTCAGTTGTAATTCAATTTGTAAGCATCTACTAAGTGTTACATGTTGGGTCGATAATTGATGTAGGGTTTATATTGTAGATAATTAGGTTGTTGCTTGGATCGGTTAGCGCAAGTGGAGTTGTTACTTGAGCATGGGAGTTTGACTTTACTTCTTCGTAATGGGAGTTTGACTTTACCTCTTCGTAATGGGTTAAAAAAAAAAAAATTTCCAGTGGACCATATTGACCAAAAAAAAAAAGGTTTTAACTTAAAAATAATTATGAAAAAAAATTACATTATCTTTCAGATCTTGCAAATGCAAAGCAGACAAGAAAAAGGGAGAATTGAAAAAATAGGACAAATTGACTAGTTAGTTGTTCGGGAAACTAAGCTTTTAGTTTTTTTTTTGTCATATTTTGACTAAAATAACTTTAATATAATCTTATAAATATTTAAATAAATATTTTTAATAGAAACAAAAATATAGAAAAATATAAAAATGAATAAATGTTAGTGTAATATTTTTTTAGATCACTTTTTTTTTTTTAAACTTGTTTTTTATTTTATATTATACGAGATTTAGAATACATCTTCTGCGTCTTCTACATAATCTACGAATTTTAGAATACATCTCTTGCCTTCTACGGATTTTAGAAAACGTTTTCTATTTTTCCTTCTATGTTCTACAGATTTTAGAATACATTTTTTGTTTTTCCTTCTATGTTCTACGAAGTTTAGAATGCATATTCTACATTTTACGAAGTTTAGTATATGTATTCTACGTAGTTTAGAAGATGTAATTCTATGAAGTTTAGAAAACTATAGTTGTTATCCCTAATCTAAAGGACAAACACGTTAATAAAACGCCATAACCTTCTTCTTTGTTTCTCTCTTCTTGTTCATCTCAATCATTTCTTGCCTTTCCGGTTACCACGAACATATTTCAGGTTAAATGTGACAGATATGATTACGCTGTTGACTTGGAAAGAAAAACGTGTTCATGTGGTAAAGTTGACTTGGGAAAAATACCTGAAATATCTTGTTTGACATGGGCCTAAGAAGTTGCACAAGTGTGGCCGTTGTGGTAATGAATGACACAACAGAGCGACATGTTATATTGCAATATAACCACAGATTGTGTAACAAAACAAGATACATTTGTTCCATTTTCTTTGGTCTTTACATTTTTATTTAATTTGGTGTCGAAGATACTTTTCTACTTTTTATTTCAGATTTATAAAACTATTAAGAATTGACTTTTGAGTTTGTTTGATCGTTACATACATTTGGTCCACAAATGATCGGTCTCAAATGCCTCTGTCTGTTCAAATTTCACGTATAAATGAAACCAACCGGTCCGTATGTGAGACCGATCGGTCCGTAATTGATCGTCAAATTATCTTCAAAAAGCTTCGTAGACCGATCAGTTAGACCTAGGAACCGATCGGTTTCAAAATGCTGGTATAACTTTTTTTTCTTTTTTTTGAATTGAATATATATTTAGTTTTTTGGTTAGATATATAGTTTAGTTTAATTTCCCGAAGATAAGTACAGAAAGTTTAGTTTCCCGAACAGCTAGTCAATATGTCTTTTTTTTTTCCAATTTCCCCCAATGAAAATTATTGTTTAGTCTCGATAACATCGATGTTCTTACATTTTGATGAAGATACTAAATTTAAAAAACTTTAAAATATAAGAACATTTTTCAAGTTTGAAAAATATCAACTTTATAAGGAGGAAAAATACCAATGGATCCATTGATAACATACTCATCGTGTTCATATATAGAGAGCAAACTGAAGTGCCTATTAGAAAAGCTATGAAGCATACTTGTGGAAGATCTTTCTTCATCATTTCTGCAAAATATGTACCATTTTCTCCCTCGTTAACATAATCCAGCTCCTCAAAAAAGCGAGCAAGCCCATTCATCAACCAGTCCAACAACATCAACTGACACCTGCACGAAAATTCCCAAAAGAACGAGAAAGTCGAAAGTCATTGAGATGAATGGTGAAAGAGAACAATAAGTGCATAAGCTGAGCCGTCATGACGAAACCTTGCCTGAGGGAACTTCCGCAGAAATAGACCCAAATTCCGTATCACAAACAAGTCAACATTTACAGTCTCAAGAACGAAAGGCTTCTGTACTTTCACTGCCACTAGATCCCCGTTTTCCTTTAATCGTCCCTTGTACACTTGTCCCAGGGATGCTGAAAAAAAAAACAAAATAACAATAAATAATCCGAACATAAGTCTACTAAAAATGATAAGTTGAGCTTAAGAACAACATGGTCAAAAGTTACCAGCAGCAATTGGGGAAGGAGAGAGCTCTGAGTAAACGTCGTACCATGGCTTCCCAAGCCCCTCCTCGATAAGAGCCATTGCTACATCATCAGGATACGAAGGGACCTTCACATAAACAGGAAACACCCACATTTAGCCATGCTTAGACAGAAACTCTAATAGGAGAAATTCAGATTATATGACAACGAATGAAGGGAAGGACGAAATTGCTGCATTATACCTTGTCACAAAGCTTCTGTAATTCTGTCATTGCAGCAGGGGACAAGATATCTGGTCGAATACTCAAAGCTTGCCCAATTTTAATATACGCTGGACCCAAGGAAGTAACAATTTCCCTCAATTCAATCGCCCTAGAAACCTCATTCTGAGAATGATGACAGATGAAAAATGAGACTCAAACTGCATATAAAATACTTGCAAGCAAAACAAAACTGAAACGTTAACAAAATTAATATACTTGCAACTGTGTACTGGAAGGTTTTCTAAGATAAAAGGCTATCTATCACTGAAATGCATAGGGAACTAAAAAAAGTTATGTTGATCACATATAGACTCCCAATTTTTTCACATCATGTGCTCCATGCTTGGGACAAGGAAGACAACTGTTCATTCACTCAATCCTACCTAAAGGAGTCTACATATCACCAGAATCTGCAAGCCACAACTATCTTTTCTGCTCTAGCTTCCCATCTATGATAAAAGCAGTAACCAGAAGATTACCTCTTTGACTTTCTTGTTTATTATATCTCCTACAAGACGCGAGAGAAACCCTCCGGCGACTGAAAGTAATTGGATAACTCGACTAGCAACGGCACGGGGCCGTTTCCCCCAGTAAGCAGAAATGGTAGCCGGATCATATACCTAAAGGTAAGAACTCACTGCTTTCATCAGTCTGCAAAAGCCCAACGAAGAAGAAATAAAACATCACAAATGCTAAGTCAATACTACAAAAAACATCTAGCTGAATTGCCTAAAAGGTTTTACCTCGACGAGCCTTAGCTGAATATTATCATCGGCGAAAACCGAATCCTTCAAATTCTCCCCACGAAGTCCTCTCATTAACACATACAACTGTTCGTCTTCTTCCAACTTGCAACGTGTCGTCAAGATGGGCAGTCCGTGATGGATTATTATGGGCGACTTTCCAAACTTTGGGAAGATTTACAAGTATATCGACCACAATATGCGTGTTCTTGTGGAGTTGCACTCGAGATGGCCAAAGATCGTGAAGAAGAAAAGGTGCATCAGTTTGTGATGGGGCTTGATGAAGCTCGTTTTGGTGGTTTGGCAACTGCGATCATCGACAGAGATCCAGTGCCTGAACTTGGTGAGGTGTATCAAAAAGTTGTTCGTTAAGAACAACGTTTGGCTTCGTCTCGAGGTCATGTATTAGACTTGGTTATTAGAATTGGTTGTATCGGTTATGTTCGGTTAATAGGGCTGGTTTAATTATGTGGTAATACACTTGTGTATATAAGATAAGATAAAAACAATTGTACAGTTTAACAGAGAAAATAACAACTTTTCTTTCGTCGTCTTCTTCCTCTTGCTCTCTTCTTATGATCTTCAAGCTTTGTTCATACATATTTAATATGGTATCAGAGCAATCACAAATCTTCCGCGTTTTTCTAAATCTCTAGAAGATGAGATGTCCGATTTCAATTTCTTTCGAATTTTTTTTGCAAATTTTCCTCGCCATTGTTGGGGATTTTGTTATCGGAGTTTTTTCTTGCTTTTCCGTTCTGATTCTCTTCTTTTCTCTTTGATTGACCTTCGTGTGAGCGAATTTCTTTGTTTCGTTTCCAATTTCGTCAGACATTTCTGTTTCTTGGCTTCGATTTCATCTTGAATCATGCCAGATCAAGTTCCTCTTTCGTCGACGGGAAATCCTGATCCTTCGTCTGCAACAATCTCGACAGATCATTATGAGAATCCGTATTATCTACATACTAATGATCATGCCGGACTTGTTCTTGTCTCGGATCGTCTCACAACTGCTTTCGATTTCCACTCCTGGGGCAAATCCGTTCGTATGGCTCTCAATGTTCGAAACAAGATCGGTTTTATAGACGGTACAATTTCTCGACCTTTACCTACTGATCGAGTTTATGGTGCGTGGTCTCGTTGCAATGACATGGTGGCAACGTGGTTAATGAATTCAGTTTCGAAGAAAATAGGTTAGAGTCTCTTGTTCATATCTACAGCAGAAGGAATCTGGAATAACTTGTTATCTAGATTCAAACAGGATGATGCTCCTAGAGTGTATGATATAGAACAGAGATTGAGTAAGATAGAACAAGGTTCGATGGATGTTTCAGCCTATCATACTGAGTTGGTTACGTTGCGGGAAGAACACAAGAACTATGTAGAACTACATGTTTGTACTTGTGGTAAGTGTGAGTGTGAAGCTGCTGCTTTATGGGAAAAATTGCAGCATAGGAGTCGTGTGACTAAGTTTTTGATGGGGCTCAATGAATCTTATGAGCAAACTAGGCGACGCATTCTGATGTTGAAGCCTATTCCATCGATTGAAGAAGCTTTTAATATGGTCACTTAAGATGAGAGACATAGATCAGTTAGGCCAGTTACGAAGATAGATGCTGTGGCTTTCAATACAAATGCTAATGTTCAGAATGATGGACAACTTATGCAAGGGTATATGCCTGAGGAAAATGGTTATATTACTGCGTATAATACTGTTAGATCATCTCAGAATTAGAAACTAGTGTGCACTCATTGCGGGAAAATAGGTCACACTGTCAACAAATGTTTCAAGTTGCATGGCTATCCACCTGGTTACAAGGTTAATACACCTGGTTACATGCCACCTTTTACACCAAATCAATTCCAGCCAAGGATGCAACAGAATCAATTCCAACCAAGGATGCCAATGCAACAAATGCAAATGTCATCTCAGCCTTCATCTTTCCAGAAAGCAAATGCTATTGCAAATGTTTATACAGAGGCTGGTGGTTTTTATCTGTATGCTTATCCTCAAGGAATGCCACATTTCACTAGTGGTGGAGCAAATCTGAATCTTCATGACTTCACTCCACAGCAAATTCAAGGCTTGATCTCTCAGTTCAATTCTCAAGTTCAAGTTAAAGAACAAGTTCAAGATCGTGTTGCTTCTACTCCAAATACAGCTACCATTAGTGACCAAGATGTCATGGCTCAAATCTCTACTTCGAGTACTGTCTCATTTCCACCTACCAGTCTTAAATATGAGAATAATAATCTCACTTTTCAGAATCATTGCCTATCATCCTTACAAAATTTACTTTCTCTACTTCGGGTACTGTCTCATGTTTGTTCTGATCTAGCATTGTTTAGGGAATTAATACCAGTATCTAGTGTGACTGTAACACTTCCAAATGGTACTAAGGTTCCTATCACACACACAGGCACAATATATATATCTGATTCATTAATATTGCATCATGTTTTACATGTTCATGATTTTCATTTTAATCTGATTAGTGTGAGTTGTTTGGTTAGGACATTGTTCTGTTCTGCTCATTTTTATTCTACATGTTGTTTGATTCATGAACTTTCTCAGGGCTTGATGATTGGGAGGGGTAAGCTCTATCACAATCTATACATTCTTGAGCATAATGCAACCCTAGCTCTCATCATCACCTCCTGCTTTGTTGTGTGCTTTGGTTTTGGCATCAATGCCTTGGGCATCCATCACCAACAACTTTAGGATTTTTTACCATCTTTTAAACCCCTTACTTTTGATCTGTTTCATTGTTCTGTGTGTCCTTTAGCTAAACAGAAAAGATTAGCGTATGTGTCTCATAATAATCTAGCTTCTAAGCCGTTTGATTTGGTTCACTTAGATATATGGGGTCCTTTTAGTATTGAGTCTGTTGAAGGATATAGATATTTCTTGACAATAGTGGATGATTGTACTCGAGTTATTTGACTATACATGTTAAGAAATAAAGGAGAGGTTTCAAATGTTTTTCCTGTGTTTCTCAAACTTGTTTTTACTCAGTACAATTGCAAGATTAAAGCAATAAGATCAGATAATGCTCCTGAATTGGCATTCACAACTTTACTCAAAGAACAAGGTATCTTCCATTATTACTCATGTGCTTATACTCCTCAACAAAATTCTGTTGTAAGCGTAAGCATCAACATTTATTAAATGTGGCTAGATCCTTACTTTTTCAATCAAAGTTCCATTGTCATATTGGAGTGATTGTGTTCTTACTGCGGTTTTCTTGATAAATAGATTGCCTTCTCCATTGCTTGGAAATAAATCCCCTTTTGAACTGCTCTTAGGTAAGATTCCAGATTATAGTTTGTTAAAAACCTTTGGATCTTTATGTTATGTTTCTACTTTACAAAAAGATCGACATAAATTTTCACCAAGAGCTAAACCTTGTGTTTTTATGGGATACCCTTCTGGTTACAAATGTTACAAAGTTTTGGATTTGGAGTCCCATTCAGTTTCTATTTCCAGAAATGTGGTTTTTCATGAAACGGTTTTTCCTTTCAAAACAAGTGAATTTGTGTCTGAGGCTGTTGATATGTTTCCAAATACTATATTTCCTCTTCATGCTCCTCTACATTTTGTCGAAACCATGCCTTTATCATCACCATTTTCATCAGATTCATTACATTCCCATGCATCTTCATCTGGTAATGATTCTGACATTTCTGCACCTTCATCTGAACCTGTTGCACCTGCATCTGCATCTGCATCTGCATCTGCATCAACACCTGCATCTCATACACTAGCACAACCTAGTACCACATCTGTAGTCCCTAGTTCAGGTACACATAATATAGGTACTAGTTCTGTAACCAATACTAGACCTAAACGAAATACTAGGGCTCCTGAATATCTGTCTGAGTATCATTGTAACCTACTACCTTTCTCTTCATATTTCCTACTCTTCCTACTCCTTATCCTATATCATCAGTTCTGTCCTACGATAAACTCACCCCCATTTTCCAGTCCTATATATTTGCTTATAACCTTGAGACAGAACCGAAAACATTCAAACAAGCCATGTCATCTGAGAAATGGACTGAAGCTGTGAATGTAGAGCTTCAGGCTCTTGAAGTGCAACACACTTGCGATGTCGAAACTCTGCCACCTGATAAGAATGTGGTTGGCTGCAAATGGATCTTCACGATCAAGTATAATGCAGATGGCAATGTGGAACGATACAAAGCACGGTTGGTTGCTCAAGGTTTTACGCAACAAGAAGGAGTTGATTATATTGACACATTTTCTCCTATGGCGAAACTGACTAGTGTCAAGCTTCTTCTTGGTTTAGCTTCTGCAAAGGGCTGGAGTTTTACGCAGATGGATGTATCAAATGCTTTTCTTCATGGTGAACTTGAAGAAGAGATTTACATGAGTCTTCCACAAGGATATACCCCTGCCGCAGGTACTACATTACCCCCTAATCCTGTTTGTCGACTTCGAAAGTCTCTTTATGGCTTAAAACAGGCATCTCGGCAGTGGTATAAACGCTTATCCTCTGTTCTTATGGGAGATAACTACATTCAATCTCCAGCTGATAATACTTTGTTTGTCAAGGTCACTTTTACATCCTTTATTGTTGTGTTGGTTTATGTGGATGACATTATGATAGCCATCAATAATGATGCTGCTGTATAAGGATTGAAAGCAATTCTCAGTTCTGCATTTAAGATCAAAGACCTTGGTCCATCAAAATTTTTCTTGGGATTGGAGATAGCTCGTTCCTCTGCTGGGATTGTTAGAGGAAATATGCTTTGAACTTGCTTGATGATACTGGTTTATTAGGCTGCAAACCAAGCTCAGTTCCAATGAATCCAAATCTACATATGACTAAAGATCTTGGTTCTCCTTTGCCTAATCCTACAATTACAGATAATTAATTGGAAGACTGCTCTACCTCACGATTACAAGGCCATATATTACATTTGCAGTACATCAATTAAGTCAATTTCTCTTTGCTCCAATTGACATTCATCTTCAAGCTGCTCATAAGATGCTCAGATATGTTAAGAATAATCCAAAGCAAGGATTAATGTATTCATATGATACTGAGCTTTGTTTAAATGGATTTGCTGATGCTGATTAGGCTGCTTGCAAGGACACAAGGTATCAAAAAGTTGTTCGTTAAGAACAACGTTTGGCTTCGTCTCGAGGTCATGTATTAGACTTGGTTATTAGAATTGGTTGTATCGGTTATGTTCGGTTAATAGGGCTGGTTTAATTATGTGGTAATACACTTGTGTATATAAGATAAGATAAAAACAATTGTACAGTTTAACAGAGAAAATAACAACTTTTCTTTCATCGTCTTCTTCCTCTTGCTCTCTTCTTATGATCTTCAAGCTTTGTTCATACATATTTAATATCATGAAACTCAACAAGACGCTGTCGGGTTTGTAGTGCGGCGCGATGGTGTTGATTTGTCTATGGGATCTGCTATACGTGACTCAGGTGGAGTCGTGAGTCGTAATGATGTAGCTGGTGGAAACAGATCCGAAGGTTCAAGTGTGCGAGTTCGTGATCGGAGTATGGTCTTTTCTCATTGTGGGAGAAACGGACATGAGAAACGTGATTGTTGGCAGTTGGTTGGGTTTCTAGAGTGGATGAAGGAGAGAGATGGTCGTGGTCGTGGTAGAGGTGGTGGCCGTGGTGGTTTTGGTTTAAATAGTGGTCGTGGTCAAATCAATGCAGCTCATGCCACAAGTTCAAACTCGTCTTCTTTTCCAGATTTCACAATAGAACAATGGAAAGCAAATTCTCAATTGATTCAAGAGAAGAGTGGCCCGAGTTCCAACTCCGATAAACTGTCTGGTAAGAAAAATTTGGGTGATGTTATTCTCGACACGGGCACTTCCCATCACATGACCGAGAATCTCACCTTGTTGAAAGATATTGAAAGTATTCCACCATGTTCAGTGGGGTTTGCCGATGGTAGTAAGACTTTTGTGGTTAGCGTGGGAACGTTGTTTCTCTCAGCTCAAGTATCTTTGAATAAAGTCATATATGTTCCGGACTTGAATTGCACATTGATTTATGTGTCCAAGATCTTGAAGCAAACAAATTGTTTTGCTACGTTTACTAATCCATTATGTGTTTTGCAGGACCATTTTCCGAGAACGCTGAAAAAATTCTTTGCATATACTGAAAAACAATTTGGCAAAGTCGGTTTAAAGTGTTTGTAGCGACAACGACACATAATTTATGTGTCTATCTACATATTTTTGGGAACAAGGGATTTTACATCAAACTTCTTGTGTTGCTACTCCACAGCAAAATGGAAGAGTTGAACGCAAACACCAACACTTACTTAATGTGTCACGAGCACTTATGTTTCAAGCGAGTATGCTTATCAAGTTTTGGGGAGAAGCGGTTTTGATAGTGGCTTATGTGATTAATAGAACCCCGTCTTATGTTCTTCAAGGACGTACTCCTTATGAAGTTCTCTATGGCGTCAAACCAGTGTATGATAAACTCCGTGTTTTTGGCTCAGCCTGTTATGTCCATCGCTCAGCCAGAGATAAAGATAAGTTTGGTCCTCGAAGTCGGTTATGCGTTTTTGTTGAATATTCTCTCGGAAAGAAAGGCTGGAAAGTGTATGACATGGAACGTAATGAGTTTTTGGTGTCACGGGATGTAGTGTTTCGTGAGGACATTTTTCCCTTTGCTGATCAGAATTCTGTTTCGCGCACGACCTGTTCAACAAAGTGGTGTCGAGTGCGATGAAGATTGAATTATTTCTCATGTTCATGTGCTTGTTGACAGGGGGAGTCGTGATGTTGCTGCTCCTGCAGTTGCAGAGAATGAAGTTGAGGCAGTTTCTGCACCTGATGTTGAACCTGTTAATTGTCGAAAATTCACCACTTGTGGAGCCTGACGCTACACCAGAGAAAGACAGTTCTGTTTCTGTCGAAAGCCCTGAGGTCCAAAATCAGACTCAAGTTTCTTCTTCTACTGAAATTGTTCCTGTCGAGGACCGTGGTTATCGAGATCGGGTTCAGAGTGTGAAGCTTAAAGACTTTGTTTTGTACAATGCGACAACAAACATCGAACCCCATCATGCTCCCACTACTTCCGTTTCAGCCTTCTCGTCAATGGTCCAAGGTAACACTTTGTATCCTCTTGAGAATTATATTTTGGATACAAGTTTCTCACCAAGCCACTGAGCTTTTCTTACTGCCATTACAGCTAATTCCGAGCCTAAGAATTTCAAGGAAGCAGCCCAATTTATAGTTTGGAACAAGGCAATGAAAAAGGAGGTTGATGCTTGTGAGATAACTCGAACCTGGAGGGTTATTAATCTTCCACCAGGCAAGGAAGCTCTTGGATGTATGTGTGTATACAAGATAAAATATAACGCCAATGGTACTATCGAACGTTATAAAGCTTGTTTGGTTGTTTTGGGTAATGGTCAAGTAGAAGGGGAAGATTATATGGAGACGTTTGCGCCGGTGGCAAAAATGGGTACGGTACGTACTCTCTTACGTGTCGTTGCTGCGAAGAATTAGGAAGTACACCAAATGGACGTCAACAACGCTTTTCTTCATGGTGATTTAGAAGAGGAGGTGTACATGATATTGCCGCATAGTTTTCGTCATTCTCATCCTGGTAAAGTGTGTCGGTTACATAAGTCATTATATGGGCTTAAACAAGCACCGAGGTGTTGGTTTTCTAAGCTCTCACAAGCTCTCCTTGGTTTCTGTTTTGTACGGTCTTACCAAAATTATTCCTTATTCACGTATAGGCATAATGGTGTTGAGCTAAGAGTGCTTATTTACGTAGATGATTTGCTCATTTGTTGCAATGACAATTCAACTATGGTACAGTTCAAGGCTTATTTGAGTAACTGTTTCTCGATGAAGGATCTGGGAAAATTAAAATATTTCCTTGGTATTGAAATAAGTCATGGGCCCGAAGGAATGTTTCTTTCTCAACGCAAGTATGCACTGGATATTGTTGCAGAGGCTGGCTTACTTGCGTCCAAACCTGTCTCTACTCCACTTGAAGCTAATCACAAGCGCATTGTACCTAACTCTCCGCTGCTGGCTGATTCGAAGAGGTATAGACGCTTCGTTGGTCGTCTAATTTACCTCACTACTACGAGACCTGAGCTTTGTTACTCGGTTCATGCCTTATCTCAGTTTATGCAATCTCCAACAGAGTATTATTGGGATTCAACTATTCGTGTTGTACGTTTTCTAAAAGGTTCTCTTGGCCAAGGAATTTTGCTTGGGACGGATTGTGATCTTCAGTTAAATGCGTATTGTGATTCCGATTGGGCTACATGTCCTTTGACGAGACGTTCTTTGAGCGCGTATATCGTTCTTCTTGGTGAATCTTCTGTTAATTGGAAGACAAAGAAGCAAGATACCGTATCTCATTCTTCAGCCGAAGCTGAGTATCGAGCAATGTCTGACACACTTAAAGAGGTTTGGTGGCTCAACGCTTTGCTTGAGGATTTGGGTGTTACTCCTCATGATCCAGTTCGATTATATTGCGATAGCAAGGCTGCTCTACACATTGCAGCAAATCCAATTTTCCATGAACGCACTAAACACATCGAAGCCGATTGCCATAGTGTTCGTGATGCTATTCAAGAAGTTTTTTTGGTGATGGAACATATTCGTACGGTCGTTCAACCTGCAAACATTTTAACCAAGTCTCTTAGTCGGGATCATTTTCATAGATTGCTGCCCAAATTGGGGGTTTTAAATTTACACGCTCCAACTTGAAGGAGAGTATTAAGGGATAAGTATCAATCTAGTTAGATAAGAGCTAAATTTATTACGATAAGGACTAGTTCCTATATTCAAGGGATTTATGTAGATCTCTAAGCTCTAACTCTGTGTATAAATACGTTCGTATGTGAATGAATGAAGGCAAGCAGTTCTGTTATCTAACTCTACATCTTTCTTTAAGATCACTTCCGTTGCTGCTTTATCCCAGTTCTTCTTGATGAATCTCGGATCTTTAAATAACACGTACCATCGTTTGCATGTAGATCGTAATTGGCTTAGAGATTTGGCCGGAACCCTAGAGAGTATTTCTGATTCTAAATTCAGTGGAAGATCAGAAATCATCGTTATTTCTCTTTGTGGTTTTTGACCTGATCTCCCAAGGAAGAAAGCTTAGAGAAATTAGGGTTTTAAATTTTAATAGCCGCAATTGTTACAACAAGAAATATATTAGAGAGGGCGCAATTGTTACAACAAGAAATATATTAGAGAGGGTATAAATATTGAAGGCATAATGGTCAATTGTTACAACGAGAAAATTTAGCACAAAGTCGAGAATATTACCAATTGCGATTTGAGTACACGTACAATTTACAACGCAATTCTATTATATCAAAGAGAAGAAGCGTTTCACCTAGTACTTGACTTGGACCACACGCTTCTCCACTCCACCAAGGTTTCACGTCTCGCCGAAGCAAAGAAGCATCTGATCTATGGAAGTTGGACAGAGATTTCACAATGTATAGACAATATTGGAAATTGCGAATACGCTAAAGCCGTGTTTGGAACTGATTGATTCGAAGAGAGAATCTATTTTGGGGATAGAGTGGTAACAAGAATCCGATATTCCGTATGTGATAACGGCTTGATCCGATTTTGGGTGATGATCGTGGAGAGTGGTGATTTGTGGATGATACCCGTCTTTTTTGGACAGATCACAAGAGTAACTTCGTGGAGATTAGCGAGTACGACTATTCAATGGCCAGGCAGAGGTTGAGATCATTAGCCGAGTTCATCACAAGCATTTGGTGTCTCTTGTCGGATATTGCATCGCCGGTGTTCAAAGATTGCTTGTCTATGAGTTTGTTCCTAACAACAATCTCGAGTTTCACCTCCATGGTTAGACGAAAAAAACTTAACTCTTTGTTTGTGACAGAACATGCTCTGTTGTACCAATTAGTGATGGTTTGTTGTTTTGGGGATTGAATTTGTTATAGGGAAAGGACGGCCTACAATGGAATGGAGCACAAGATTGAAGATTGCTCTTGGATCTGCTAAAGGACTTTCGTATCTTCATGAAGATTGTAAATCTATAAAATCTGAAAATTTATGTGTAGATATTAGATAATACAGTATGTGTTTGTTTATGAGACACTCTTGTTTAGCAGGCAATCCGAAAATCATTCACCGTGATATCAAGGCGGCAAATATACTGATGGATTTCAAGTTTGAAGCTATGGTATGATTTATCTTTTGTTCGATATGTGTGTGTGAAGTTTTTATTTTTGTAATTTGTGTCACTGAAGCTAACTCTAATATCTTTCAGGTTGCTGATTTCGGTCTTGCCAAGATTGCTTCTGATACAAACACTCATGTATCTACATGCGTGATGGAAACCTTTGGGTAAAGATAATCTTGAATACATTTGTAAAGTTTCTATATATGGATCCTTTTCTTGCAAATTCTGAAACTTTTTGGGTTTGGATTTTAGGTATTTGGCTCCGGAGTACGCTGCGAGCGGAAAGCTCATTCAAAAGTCAGATGTTTTCTCATTTGGAGTTGTGCTTTTGGAGCTAATAACCGGACGTCGTCCTGTTGATGCAAACAATGCCTACGTAGATGACAGCTTAGTTGATTGGGTACTTACTATGACTGCAAATAATCTAAACTTCACATAGTTTTTTCACAACTTGACTGTTGAATGAAGCAAATGCTCTGTGTGGATAATGTAAAAACAGGCACGACCGTTGCTTAACCGAGCATCTGAGGAAGGAGACTTTGAGGGTTTGGCTGATACAAAGATGAAGAATGAGTATGAGCGAGAGGAGATGGCTCGCATGGTTACTTGTGATGCGGCTTGTGTTCGTCATTCAGCTCGTCGCAGACCTCGAATGAGCCAGGTAACTTGATTTGACCTCAATTATGCATTTCTCTGGGAGTGAGCATTTAGTTTGGTATTTGGTTTCAAAGCATGTAGAGCTAACTAGAACTAAATGAAAATTCAGTTTGGTATGGATTTGGATTAAATAAACCTTCATTATATTATCTACATTTTGTATACATCAAAACCTATTTAAGAACACGATTCTGTAAAGCATTTTGGGTTATTTGGGTCGTTTCATCTGCACTAACTTCCGTTGCAGATTGGTTTAGGTCCAGTTTTTGGTTTTTATTGAAAGCTTTCTTTGCAAGCTAGGGTTTTGTTTTTGTTTCCGAGAAATTTTTGTTCGGCTCAGTTTTTATACTAGCGAAACAACACAACGTACAGTTGAATAAAAGCTTTACTTATCTGAGCATTGTGAAACATAGTTTCTTAGCTGCACATTTTTGTTGTTGTTGCTAATAGTCATTTAAAATGTTAATAATGCTAATGGAGGTGAGTGATTTGGTGTTAATAACGAGCAGATTGTGCGTGCGTTAGAAGGAAACGTATCGCTGTCAGATTTGAACGAAGGGATGAGACCGGGCCAGAGCAATGTGTACAGCTCATATGGAGAAAGCACTGATTATGACTCGAGCCAATACAATGAGGACATGAAGAAGAAGTTTAGGAAAATGGCACTTGGAACTCAAGAGTACAACACGACCGGCGAGTACAGTAACCCAACTAGTGACTATGGACTGCAAGGGCGGACCCACACACAAAGTAGGGGGGTCAGGTGACCCTGTAAAATTTTTAAAATTGTATCCATAAATATATTTTGTCTGACCCCCCTTTCCCTTCTTGATTATATTTTCCTTTTACAAAAAAAATCGTTTTCTATCAAAATTTGATAAAAAGGAAATTTAAGATTAATCATTTATCACATAACCTCTCGGGTCCAGTAATTTAGGGTTTGCTCAATTCAGAATAAATCGGCTGTTTCAGCAATATATTTAAGATACTTAATCATATTTTTCTTGTGAACTTAGCAAAAATGACTATAAATGTAGGAGAAAATTGAAAAATAGCAATGATGTAAGTTACATGAACTAATCACCTTTTGCTTTTGCCTTTGCCTCAAGTTGCTGAATGATATGATCCTAGATGGCACTAAGGAGACAGAGCTTGTAGTCGAGCTTGTAGCTAAGGTTAAGGATGAACCGGATGATGCTTTGTTCGTACCCGAAGGAGTGATGACGCGAGCTAAGGCAAAGCGACTCAAGGAAGCATTAGGAGGGCTCATTCACCAAGTCCAAAACCGACCAGAATATTTGGGCTCTAAAGAAAAAGTGTTTCAAACCGCTTTGGTTTTGATTCAAGCCCAAGTGCACTCTTTTCCTTAGTCATGGTTTTTTTACCCAAGGGGTTTTACATGACAAGGTTTTTAACGAGGCTTTGGCACTTCTTTCCCAAGCCCAAATCCAACACAATTTCGATGAAGAAGTTCAAGGGGCATGCGCAAACCTTAGTCAAAATCAAACTTTTAATTCAAACTTGTTTTAATGCCTTTGTATTTTCGATGTGTTTTTGTAGACCCTTGGTCTTCGTTGCCTATTTAAACTTTGTGAGATCATTGTTGATCTCTCAACAATCTTGTTAATAAAAATTCTATTTTCTTTTACGAAAACTTTAGGGTGGAATCTCTTGAGTTCTTGTAAATTCGTTTCGATCTCTTTAGTGGATTCTAAGGGTTTCGAAATCGGTCTTATCAAAAGAATCTCCATCTTCCTTTGTGGTGACCATTCTACCGATCGTCGTGTCTAGAGCGTCTATAGCGAGCTGAGTGTTGGAAGGATTTTCGGGTGGATTCCCACGCCTTCAAGCCTGCTCCACGTTCCGGAAGCTACGGTTTCACCGCCTTGAACCTCGTTCAAGGATTATCCAAATTCATTACCGCTCATTTGAGAGATTTGCTGGGCAAGGGCGTATTATGTGGTATCAGAGCAACTCAAGGACTCGGTAATATCGTTCCATCTATCACTTGTTCGTATTTCATTTCGTTTTGTCCGTTCATCTTCATTTTGTGTTCATCGTTTTTGATCGTCCTTTAAATTTTTGTTTTACACCTATTCGTCTTCTTTTGGTGAGTCAAAATCAGTTCTTCAATTTTGCTATAATCTTCATCTAGATTTTTGTTTAGATTGCTTTAGTTTCGTTGCATCTATATTCAAAAAAAAAAAAAAAAAATAGGATCAAGTGATTGTGTTCTTTTCTTTTGATTTATTTATTTTCAACACTTGTTGTGTTTTTTTTTGCGAGGTGGAAAATCGAGAACAACTCATCTAGGAATTTCGACCGATCGATCTTTGGCTCGGAGTTGAACCATGTCCGACAATACTTCAGAGACGAGTTCACCAAACAACCAAACCATGTTGGAGGAATTATCTCGGTTGATCAATGACTTGGGCTCCAAACTCTTACCCAACGGACGACCGGCGCATGAAGTAGCCACTACGGAACTCACCCGAATGATGGGAGACTTAACTACGAGGATGGATCTTGTGCAAAGGGAAATGCTGAGAGTTGCCGACGCTGTTCCCGTGCAAGCCCATACCATAAACCGGCCTGATGGCAATCCTCCGGCGAACGATCCTAACAACAATCCCGTCAACCGACCTTTGAACCATAACGACTATTATGGTGATTTTTCCCATAGTGAGGATCAAGGGAAGCCGCGAAGAGATAGAGACGCAAGGAGACAACATAAATCTGAGGATCACTCATCCAGTAGCTCCCAACGGAGGCCGAGACGTGACAACACGAGAGGTGTTATAGCTAAGATCCCTCCTTTCCACGGGAAAAATGATTCGGATACCTACTTAGCGTGGGAGATGAAAGTAGAGCTGGTCTTTGATTGCAATGAGTATACGGAGGCTCAAAGAGTGCGTGCAGCGGTCACGGAATTCTATGATTACGCACTGAGTTGGTGGGAACAACTAGTGACTTCTCGGAGACGTAATGACGAAGATCCGATAGAGACTTAGAGGCAATTGAAAGCCGTTATGCGCAAGAGATTCGTCCCTAGCCATCACCAACGTGATCTTCACAATAGGTTGAGGAGACTTATGCAAGGATCCCAGAGTGTTGAGGAGTATTACCAAGAGCTGGAAATGCTCATGACCCGAGCTCGTTTGGTGGAAGATAGTGAAGTTACCATGTCTCGGTTCTTGGGGGGTCTCAACCGTGAGATCCAAGATTCGCTTGAGCTTCAATACTATGGAGATTTAGAGGAGATGCTACAAAAGGCGAATGTCATAGAAAAACAATTCAAGAGGAAGAATGCAGCAAAACCTTCATACGGTTCTAGCATACGACTGAATCCGATCAAAGAAGATAGATCCGGATTCCGACCAAAGATGGATTCGAGGCCGGGAACGGATTCAAAGTCTTTCACTCCGACTTATTCTAAGAATCCCAATGAGAAAGCTGAGAGTTCTCAAGACAAGAACCCTGATCTTCGATGCTTCAAGTGCCAAGGCCGAGGACACATGGCCAAGGCGTGCCCAAACAAGAGAACTATGGTGCTTAGAGAAGACTGTGAGATTGAATCGGAAGCGGAAGGAGATTGGGAGGATTCACCAGTAGTAGAGGAGGCTGCGGAGGATGCTGACCTTGGAGAGTTACTTGTGGCAAGAAGAACCTTACTTGTGCAAGACCGACCTAAAGAAGAGGAGCAATGAGAAAACCTATTTCACACTAGGTGCCGCGTCAAAGGGAAAATATGCAGCCTTATCATTGATGGGGGCAGTTGTACGAATGTGGCCAGCACCACTCTCGTGGAGAAGCTAGGCTTGAAAGTAATGAAGGATCCCAGACCGTACCATCTTCAATGGTTAAACAACGAGGGACACTTAAAGGTTACTAAGCAAGTCTTAGTTCCATTATCGATAGGGAGCTATGGTGATGAAGTCCTTTGTGATGTGCTACCTATGGAGGCTGGGCACATAATTTTGGGAAGACCTTGGCAGTTTGACCGTAAGGTTACTCATGACGGCCTTACAAATAGGCATTCTTTTACGTACAAAGGGAAGAACGTGGTGTTAGTGCCTATGACTCCTCTCGAGATATACCAAGACCAGAAAATCCGTGAGAAAAGAAAAGAGTCCGATGCTAAAAGTGCCCCAAACACCAAAAATCACAAAGCCAAAGAGAGCGTGAGTACAACCCCGAAAAGGACCTCGGAGATAAAACCCGTGAGGAATTCTACACTTTTTGCGAAAGCTAGTGAGGTTAAACAAGCTTTGCTTGCCGAAAAATCTTTCATTGTTCTTATTTTTAAGGAAACTCTTATGAGTTTTACTGACCTAGAGCCGGAGCTACCGAGCAATGTAATTTCTGTTTTGTAGGATTTTGACGACGTCTTCCCCGAAGACAGCCCGAGCGGTCTACCACCAATCCGGGGAATTGAGCATCAAATTGACTTTGTGCCGGGAGCTGCCCTTCCAAACCGACCAGCCTATAGGACCAATCCCGTGGAGACTAAAGAATTACAAAGGCAGGTCATGGAGCTAATGGAGAATGGACATATTCGTGAGAGTATGAGTCCTTGTGCGGTGCCGGTTTTACTTGTCCGCTCATTTTGATGCTCCTGGCCCATCCGATCACTCTCCTTGTCTTCTAGCTTTGGAGGAGACTAAATATAGAAGGAAGACTCCTTTCAAATTCTTCTCTTTCTTGATCACTCATCCATAATTCAAAGAGCTATTGTGCCAAGCTTGGGGAGACTCTTACTTTCCTGGCCCTCCAATGGTTGTGCTATATAAGAGGCTCAGAGATGCAAAGTTTTGTTGCAAGTCCCTTAACAAAGGAAGCTTTAGCAATATTCAGCTCATATCAAATGAAGCTTTTAAAAAATTAGAAGGGATCCAGATTCAGGTTCTTAATACTCCCTCATAGAGTCTGTTTGAGGAGGAGAGACTAGCACGTTTGTCTTGGCAGTTCTGGGCTTCATCGGAGGAGTAATTTTTCAGCCAAAAGTCCAGAATTAGATAGCTGGATGTGGGAGACGCCAACACTAGTTTTTATCACAAGTCGGTGAAGTCGAATCTTTCTAAGAACATCATCCTCTATTTTCGTAGAGAAGATAATTCAAAGGTCTCAGAGAGGAATCATATAAAAGACATGGTCACACAATCCTACTTCAATTTGCTTGGTTCTCCTAACACAGCGGTATCTCCTTACTCTGTTGCTCAAATCCAAGCCATTCATCATTTCCGGTGTTCAGCAAGTCTGTCAGCTAGACTCTCGGCTATTCCCTCGGCTGAGGAGATAAGGTCCACCTTGTTCTCCTTACCATCTAATTAGGCCCCTGGGCCTGATGGCTTTACTCCAGAATTCTTCACCTCCTCTTGGGACCTAGTGGGTGAAGATGTAATTGTTGTTATCCGTGACTTCTTTCCCTCCTCGCGGATGCTGAACCAGGTTAATGCCACAACAATTACTCTGATACCCAAGCGTCCAGGAGCAGACAAGCTTGCAGATTTCAGGCCTGTTTCGTGTTGCAATACCATATACAAGGTGATTTCTTGCATTCTCTCGTCGAGGCTCAAGCTGTTTTTTGCTGAGGCAGTCCAAAGTAACCAAGTGGGCTTTGTTTTGGGAAGACTACTCTGCGAAAACGTGTTGTTAGCGACATAGTTGGTATCTGATTTTCACAAGGCAGGAAATACCTCAAGATGGTGTCTTTAGGTGGATATTTCTAAGGCCTACAATAATCTCGATTGGAAGTTTGTGTTAAACATTTTGAAGGCCTTAGATCTCCCTTAGACCTTCATCTCCTGGATCAAGGAGTGTATTTGCTCACCTTCTTACTCTATGGCGCTTAATGGAGAGCTGATTGGCTATTTCCCGGGAAAGAAAGGTCTTCGTCAAGGTGACCCCATTTCTTCCTCTCTTTTCGATTTGTCAATGGATGTTCTTTCGAAAGAGTTGGATTTGGCAGTGGTTCGTAATCAGGTTGCTTCTCATCCGTTATGTAGAGATCCTCTCATTACCCACTTGAGCTTTGCTGATGAGATGTTAGTCTTTTTTGATGGATCATAATCATCGCTGGAAGGGATTTTCCAGGTTTTTAGGAGTTTCTACTTGGCCTCTGGGATAGCTATTAACTTGGGAAAATCAGCTATGTATTTGGATGGTGGGAATACCTCTTTAACCCAATCCTTGGCTGTTCGGTTTGGTCTCATTCAGGGTGCTCTTCTTGTGAGATACCTTGGACTCCCGCTGCTCCCTCACAAAATGAAAGCAGCGGATTATCAGCCTCTGCTTGATAGAGTCAATAATCGTATCTCCTCTTATTTGGTGAAACATCTCTCTTTTGCGGGTCGTTTGCAATTGATCAAATCGGTTATGTTTGGGATTATCAACTTCTGGGCAGCAGTTTTCCCTTTGCCTAAGCGGTGCTTGTCTGAGTTGGAAAGAATGTGCAGTGCCTTCCTTTGGTCAGAAGTTGCGGATTCGGCCCGAGGAGCTAAGGTTTCTTGGGATTCTGTGTGTACTTCAAAGGAGGTTGGGGGTTTGGGACTTAGAAGACTTGTTGCTTCGAACAAGGTATTTGGTCTCAAACTTATTTGGCTTCTCTTTACAAAAGGAGGTTCGTTGTGGGTGTCTTGGATTAAGAAGGTGTTGCTGCGAGGAAAATCTTTTTGGGATCATTCGGCGGATAATTCGGGGAGCTGGCTGTGGAAGAGGCTACTAAAACTCTATCCCCTAGCAAGACCATTTATGATATGCATAGTTGGATCAGGGGAAGAGGCTATGTTTTGGCTTGATGATTGGACAGGCTTAGGACCATTAATAGATTTGACGGGTTCAAATGGTCCTAGAGTTACGGGTCTTCAGAGATCGTCATCGGTTAGTCAAGCTGCGGCAAATGGGAGATGGCTTTTGCCGAGAGGAAGACACCTTATTACAGTCCTACTCAAGGCTGTTCTTCCTCTTGTTGATGGCCTTCAACCATCTCGGCCAGATGTGTTCAAATGGAAGCTTGATCAGATAAGTGAACCGGGTTTGTTTTCAGCTTCGAAAACGTGGGATGCTCTCCACCCTTTGGGTCTTCCGGTTACTTGGGGTAAGAGAGTTTGGTTCTCTCAAGGAATCCTCAAGCATGCTTTTCTTCATTGGGTGATCTCTCTTGACTGATTGCCCACGAGGGATCATCTTCGAAGCTAGGGTCTTCAAGTTCCTTCGACATGCATCCTTTGCGGTATCGACTCGGAACAAAGGTCGCATCTTTTCTTTAATTGTTCATTCTCATCACAGGTTTGGGAATCATTCTTCACTCATCATTCACTATCCCCTCCTCCTCTCTTGGATGATATAGTTGATTGGGTCTACTCTCCTTCTCGAAACTCTAAGCTCAACATTATTTGCAAATTCATTCTACAAGCACGTTTGTACGAAATTTGGAAAGAGCGGAACTCAAGGCTGCATGGTTCAGTGTCCAAGTCATCGTTTCAGGTAGCTCGTGAAACTCGCTCTCTCATTCGTGCCAAGTTAGTGGGTTTAGATAGGATAACTACAGCTAGAAATCAAGCAAACGCATCTGAGGACTCATTTTTGACCACTTGGTTTGGGTTTGTTCAGCTTTAGCTTTCTTATCTTTGGCCCTTGCTCTCTTATCTTCAGCCCTTGCTCTCTTCTCTCTCTTTATACTAGCTCATGTGGTACTGGTGAGGTTTGTATTAGTAATCATATTCATTCCCTGATCAGCCATCTTCTGCTTGTAGAGATGTGAAAATAAAGTATTATTAAAATTAAAAAAAAAAAACAAGGAAGCGAAGTAGACGCTATCATTTTTGACATATACAGAGAGACTAAGGATTTTTTTGATACACAAGCAACAATCATATGTACTCACGAAGCCACGTATCCTGTATATTTAAAGAAATATTGTTATGAATACCATGTCTAAATTCATTTAAAAGTAATTATGTTCTTTATTTTAGTAAAATATCGAAACAAATAAAAGTTAATATATTATCGCTCTCTTAAAACGAAAGAAAAATTGTTAAGATATTAGAGTTTCTTACGAGGCATCTAAATATCATCACTACAAGAAAATAGTCTATATCTGATGGTAAAATCTGGCGGCATTTCGAGAGCCTCTTAAAGTTCTCAAAAAACCCGTTAAAACATTATGACGGCTTTCTAATGGTTTTCTGTTGCATGTCTTCCAACGGATTTCCTATGGATTTTATTTCCGACATATGTTTTCCCGAGGAATTTCCGACAGATTTCTATGGAGCTATATACTTTCCAAGAATTTTCTGAGGAATTTAAAAAAATAAATATTTTTTTTAAAATTATCAATTTATTGAATATTTGTAATTTTAAATCATAATAAAAATGAAATTTAATATTAAAAAATAATTTTTAAAACATTTTGGTCATCGGGGTATGGAACTCAGGGTGAGGGCAGGTGAGGGCTTGGGATAGGCGGAAAGTCGTTCGGATACTACTAGCGCATGTAAACGACAACAGTAGCGAGCGTCCCTTCCATTTTAGTTTTCAGTTGCTCCAAGGCCTCTATACGAAGGTCATCTCGTTCAACCGCTCGATCTCTTCATGAGCTCGCGGTTAGATGGAAACATCGTAGATATTGCGCTGTCACTAAACCCAAGATTTTCCAACTCCAACCGACGACCTTTTTTAACCAGTGTCTCATACGAATTGAGAAAAAAATTAGTACATAACAAAATTATAATATAAAATTAAATAATAAGTAAAATTAAATTTTTGCGGTTGATTTGCAAATTGTTGGAAGAGGAAGAGCCTTCCTGAGACTTCTGGGTCAAGCGGTCTATCTTTTTCTTCTTCACCTTCTCGATGAGCTCATAGACAACATGATCCTAAACCAAACCGGTTTTCTTGTTCGTGTGTGTCCTCCATAAGTGTCAAGTAATTTGGACGCACACCTTTGGATTCTTGTGTCTATAAAATACGAAAAAATGTTGGTTACTAATTAACAAATAAAAATATAAAAAAACAAATATTACCAATTGAATTTTGCGGCTCAAGAAGCTGGTTGCATCTGCATTGTGGACCACAATCCCCTTACTACCTCGGTCGCTCCTACGGTTTTTTAGTTGGTTTTTAACGAGGTTTGGGTCTCTGGTCATGCCCAATACGAGTGGAAGGCTTCCCAAACGAACTGGTTCAAGCTTTTTGACTTGTCTTTCCCTTGTGCCCAGTTCTGTTTCCACTCGCTCATGTTGTGGGAGTATGATTTGGAGATCGCTTTGTGGAACTCTTTACGAACAAGACCCATGATGGCCGCATACTAGTTAAAATCTTGTTACGAGAGAAAAATATATATTATATTTAGAAATGCAAAAAAATATATAAAAAGTTAAATAAGTATTTTATAAATACTTACTGCAAATGTTCTAAACCACAAGTCATGTTCCTCGATTGGTATATCCGAGTACTTCTTATATGATTTTTTGAGGATCGAATGTAACATTTTCAAGATGAATTTACTGATGCCATTATGAGATATTCCAAATCTACGAAGGAAAAAAAAAAACAAAAATATTAACAAATAAAAAAAATAAAATAAATGAATTGAAGTGAAGAGAAAACAATTTACCACGTCTCACCATTTTGGCGTAACGGGTGAAGCTTTGGGATATTTTTGCAGTCTGGTTCCCGAACTAGCTTTTCCACTGTCATCATCGGACGAGGAATTTCACTATATGACTCAAGAATTTTGAGAAGGTGACGGATTCGGTGTGGCCTTACTACTACTTTGCCGCCCCTGCGTGGATTGAAGCGTGATTGAGGAGAACCACCACCACGTTGATAATCTTGGTACGACCTACGAACAAAAATAATATAAAATTTGTATATAAAAAACAAAAAAAACTTTCTACAAATATGTAAAAAACCGTTTTCATATATATATATATATAGTTAAAAATAATTTCTAAAAATTAATCAATAAATACGTTTTTTGTAATAACATTAGTATTATTTTTTCTCCCCAAGATTAATTAATAAATAAGTTCGAACCCATTTTCCAAAGTCATAAACCCGAACTGAACCCGAATCACACCTAACAAAATTGGGTTCTAGTTTATTGGGAAATATATGTACTTATATGTAATTAGTTAATTAAATATTTCTAGTTGGGTAAATATCTAATTGTATTTAGGTTAATCCGATTTGTATATAAGGCGCATCTAGTTTGGTCCTTATTCCAAAGGTGTATCATTGGGTGCGAGGTTACCGCGGCGGTCGAGGAGTTTTTTACATCAGGAAAGATTCTCAAGCAATGGAATGCAACTAGTTTGGTCCTTATTCCAAAGGTTTCAAATGCAGAAACAACATCAGAATTTCGACCTATCTCATGCCTTAATACAATATACAAGGTCATCTCAAAGCTTTTGGCATCGAGACTTCAAAAGGTAATCTCAAACTCTCAATCAGCTTTTATGCCTGGAAGACTACTGGTCGAAAATGTATTACTAGCAACAGAGATTGTCCACAGATACAACTGGAAAAACATTGAACCAAGGGGAATGCTAAAAGTTAATCTTCGGAAAGCATTCGATTCTGTAAGATGTGATTTCGTTCTATCCTCCCTGAGAGCATTGAACATACCAGAAAGGTTTGTTAATTGAATTGAAGAATGTATATCCACTGCCTCGTTTTCAGTATCAGTAAATGGACAAGCTGGTGGTTTTTTCAAAAGCTCGAGAGGATTAAGGCAGGGAGATCCGCTCTCACCATACCTTTTTGTACTGGTGATGGAGGTATTCTCTAAACTATTGAAATCGAGATTTGATTCAGGTTACATTAGATACCACCCGAAAACACTAGAGCTTATGATTTCTCATTTGATGTTTGCTGATGATGTGATGGTTTTCTTTGATGGTAAAAGTTCATCTCTTCACGACATTTCTGAAACTTTAGATGATTTTGTTGGATGGTCGGGTTTGCAGATGAATAGAGATAAGACGCAAATTTTCCACGCTGGATTAAATGAAACTGAATCAGCAGCTCTAACAAATTATGGATTCCCTGTCGGTTCTTTACCAATTCGGTATCTGGGCCTACCTCTCATGTATAGAAAGCTGAAACTATCTGAATATGCTCCTTTGCTTGAAAAAATTGCAGGGAGGTTTAGAGTGTGGTCAGTCAAAGCTCTTTCGTTTGCAGGTCGAGCTCAATTGATTAACTCGGCCATCTCGGGAACAATAAATTTTTGGGCAACAACTTTCATGCTTCCAAAAGGATGTATCAAAAAGATTGAATCAATGTGTGCTCGTTTCCTGTGGTCTGGTGGAATAGAGGTCCGAGGTCTTGCAAAGGTCTCCTAGAATACAGTGTGTCTTCCAAAGCAAGAAGGAGCCATGGGTCTAAGAGGTTACAAATTATGGAATACAACATTATGCCTAAAACTAATTTGGCTGCTGTTTTCTAATGCTGGTTCTTTGTGGGTGGCCTGGCACAAGTATCACCATATTAAAAATGATTGTTTCTGGTCTATTAATAAAAAGCTTCGAGATTCATGGAATTGGAAGTCTCTTCTGAAACTCAGACACTTGGCAGAAAGATACGTCAGATGCTTAGTGAGAAATGGTCAAACGGCTAAGTTCTGGTTCGACTGTTGGACTCCATTTGGGCCTTTAATCAAGCTGTTGGGACATGAAGGTACTAGAATTTTGAGAGTTCGTTTAAATGACGTGGTTGCAGATGCAGTAGATGGAGATTAAGGTTGGAAACTAGCAAATACAAGATCGGAGGAATCACTTGCATTATAGGTTCATCTCTCAATGGTACCTTTACCCAAATCATCAAGTCGGTTATAGTACTCTTTTCATTGGTGTGTTGATGGGGAGGAAAGAAATGAATTTTCGACAAAGAAGACATGATCAGGCCAAGAGAAAATTTAAAGCCATGGCACAAATTAATCTGGTTCAAGGGAGGAACACCAAAGATGTCCTTCATGATGTGGATAGCTCAACTAGACAGATTACCAACCAAATCTTGTCTAGCTGCGTGGGGGTATGTCTCTTAATACTACTTGTTGTCTTTGTTTGAACCTGGAGGAAACTAGAGACCATGTTTTGTTGAAGTGTGATTATAGCAATGACATTTGGGTGGCTGCAAAGAGAAGATTGAGCGTTCCCACACATATGTTTGTAAGCTGGGATTCTCTCCTAGCATGGATGAAAGGTAATTTAAATAGTGCACCTACGATTCTTCGGAAGCTGGTGGCTCAAGCAATTTGTTATTCCATTTGGATTCAGAGGAATAACATGATATTCACACTTCATACTATCAACTCAACCATGATGTTCAGGGAGATTGATAGGATTATCAAGAACACAATAACGGCAAGAAGGCATCGAAAACATTTTGGTAACTTAATGCAATTGTGGCTAGATTAATATCTGTTGTATCCTCAGGAAGATAAATCATATGATTCCTTGTTTTTTATTTCTTTTTTTCCAAGGTATCATGTATAGGTGTTTTACTTATGTATTTCCCTAAACTTTCATTTCTTATATGATATTTACGAGTTAGCAAAAAAAAAAAAAAAGGCGCATCCTTCACATAATAATCAATAAGAAACCTTTATACGAACTATCGTTTCTTAACATGGTATCAAATACTAACCTAAAATTTCAGGTTCTCGATTCTCTTCCACCTCTCTGTCGAACTCTGCTTTCAATTTTCTATCGATCTATGACCTTAGTGTTTTCGATTACTCTATCGTGACACTCTTCTAATGGTTGACGACACACCTCAATCCAAAGAGGGATCGTATATTACTATGGCAACGAAGGGAAATCCGGAGACAACACGTCGAAGGATTGATTCCTATGATATGTCATCAGGCGACAACCATGGATCGATCATCTCTCAACCACAACTTCACGGTCCTAACTATGATGAGTGGTTGTTGAATCTCATACTTGCTTTGTATGCGCTTAAGAAGTTTGGATTCGTAGATGGCTCAATCCCTCGTCCTCCTGATGATTCCGACGATATTGAAGATATGTGGGCGAACAACGCTATGGTGGTGTCTTGGATTAAGCTCACCACCACTCCAGAATTGAGCACTTCGCTCTCTCACCATGAGATTGCTCATGACTTATGGACGCATATACAAAAGCGTTTCAAAACGGAACTGGCTAATTGTATGCAACGTGGTACTGCTGTAGAAGCCCACTATGGAAAATTGACGAAGTTGTGGACAAGCTTAGCCGATTTCCAGTGAGCTAAAACGGCATATGAAATTGCAAAGGAACGGGAGGAAGACAAGTTTCATCAATTCTTGATGGGACTCGATGAGTCTGTCTTCGGCACCGTGAAGTCATCATTGTTGTCTCGAGATCCTCTTCCATCACTTGATGAGGCATACCAGGTCGTTACTCAAGATGAAGAATCGAAAAAGGCTACTCGCATGATTGAAGAACGACATGATGGTGTGAGTTTTGCAGTTCATGCTGTTCCTTGTCCCAAACAACAAACACACATGCTTAAGGATCCTAATACCGTATGTACTTTGTGTGGAAGAACGGGACATCTAGCAGCGAATTGTTTTCAGACGATATGATATCCGCCATGGTGGGGAGAAAGACCACACTCTAAAATGCCGAATTCACAACAGGTAGTTCCGAGTGCTTATCCTAATGACCGTCGTGAGTCTCCTCCGTCCGTACCACCACGTCATGTTGAACCAGCTCGCGTAAACCAAGTTATTGTTTTAGCACCGGTTTATGCAACGAATTCGGCTATGACAGATTCTGATCGAGTTGGTTTATGTGGATCGAATGACCAACAATGGAAGACCTTGGTTCAAATGCTTAATGAGCGAAATTCGAGTGCTCATCACAATTTCTCGGGTACGTATTTTCTAGAATCTTGGATCATTGATATATGGGCTTCGAAGCACATGACTGGTAGTGTTGAGTTTCTCGTTGATGTTTGTGAGATGGCTCCGGTTTTTATCAAACTACCAGATGGTCGTTTTACTACAACTACGAAACAAAGGAAAGTTTATCTAGGATCGCAGCTTCAGTTGAATAACGTGTTCTTCGTTGATGAATTGCAATGTCTCTTTATATATGTTTCTCGATTGACTAGAGATTGTGGATGTATCTTCTAGATATTTGACAAACTTTGTGTTGTCCAAGACCAAGTCACGCAGAAGGTGATTGGAGTGGGTGAACAATATAATGGTCTCTATTTCTTTAGAGGAATCATTGTTGTTGTGACAGCAAACGTGATGGAGACACATACACCGGATCTTTGGCACCGGCGTTTGGGTTACCCTGCTTCTAAAGCTATGGAGATGTTGCTACTTTCTGGTTTTAGTAGTGGTAGTGATCGTTTTGATTTTCAGTCATATGACGTTTGTATTCATGCAAAGCAGACACGTAATCCATTTCTCTTAAGTGTTAATAAAACATGAGAAAATTGGGAAAATGGGTGTGTCTTAGTTTTAAATTGGCTAAATGAGTGTGTTTTTGACCTTCTTTGCAAAATGGGTACTTTCTGAGTTGAAAGTACCCAGATGCCCTCCCAAATAATCTTATTTAGTTTTCTATGCCATTAACTCAGTTTAATAAATCAAATTAATAAACAAACACAATTAAATTTATATTTCTTCACTCTCTCGTTTCCTCTCTCTCTCCTCTTTTTATTCTTCCTCATCCGATTGACGACATACATCGCCGTCGCCGGAATATCTACCTCCTCCGTCTTCACCTCCGGATGTTTTTTCGCCCACGACGACGAAATCGAGACCGTTGGAGAAGAAGAACCTGAAAAATCTGGCGTTGCTGGCGTTTTTGATGCCGGAGAGGAGATTCGACGGCGTGGTGGAGAAGAAGAAGAAATAGAAGGTAAATTTAGAAGAACCATTTCGAAGAGAGAGTAGAAGATAGTGAGAGAGATGGTCCCAAATGCTGATGGATCCGAAAGAGGAGGAGGAAGAGGAAGGGATTTTGACGTAGAAGACGACCCTTTTTTTTCCTCGTTTTCTTATTATTTTTTTTATAAATTATTAAAAAAAAAATTTCTTTCCAAAATAAAATAATGAGATAAATCAAATTTTGAAAATAAAAAAGGTTTATCGGTGTAATGAGATAAATCAAATTAAATTGGTTTATCAGTGTACGTACACCATATATCACCAGACGTACACTGTATATCACCGTATGTACACCGTATATCACCGCACGTACACTATATATGCCCGGACGTATACTGTATATCACAGCGTGTACACCGTATATCACCGTACGTATACCATATATCACCGTACATACACCCTATTTATCGGTGTACGTACACCATATTTATCGGTGTACGCACACCATATTTATCGGTGTACGCACACTGTATATCACTGTACGTATACCGTATATCATCGTATGTATATCGTATATCATCGTGCGTATACCGTATTTGTCGGTGTACGTACACCATATTTATCGGAATACGCACACTGTATATCATCGTATATCACCATACGACCACCGTATATCACAAGAAACAATTTCATGATAACGTTTTCATACGTATACATTCATGTATTTTAAAAATGTCCGTTTTCAAAAATCCAAATTTCAATGTGCATCAACAAAATTGAAAAAGTCACATTTTTCTCTCTCCTACCTAAAGTGGTGTACACCTAAAATTGTGTACACCTAAAATGTCCGTTTTCAAAAATCCAAATTTCAAAATGTGCAGCAAAAAATCTATGTTTTTTTTAATATATATATATATATCATTATATGATTCACTTTTTTAAATGAGATATATGAATCAAAGATTAAAAGGAGGAAAATTTATATTTTCTTTCTCCTAATTTAAATTAAATTAAATATTTTTCACCGTATATCACTGTACGTATACCGTATAACAATGTACATACATTGTATTTATCGGTGTACATACACCATATTTATCGGTGTACGCACACCATATATCACCATACGTATACTGTATTTATCGGTGTACGTACACCATATTTATCGGTGTACGCACACCATATATCACCGTACGTATACCATATATCACCATACGTGTACCGTATATCACCGTACGTATATCGTATATCACCGTGCATGTACCGTATATCACCGTACATACATCGTATATCACCGAAAAAATTCATGATAATGTTTTCATACGTATACATTCATGTATTTTAAAAATGTCGTTTTCAAAAATCCAAATTTTAATGTGCATCAACAAAATTGAAAAAGTCACATTTTTCTCTCATGTTTTTTGTATAGTAAAAGTCACACTTTTCTCTCTCCTACATAAAACGGTGTACACATAAAGCGGTGTACATCTAAAGTGGTGTACACCTAAAATGTCCATTTTCAAAAATCCAAATTTCAAAATGTGCGGCAAAAAATCTATGTTTTTTTTATATATATATCATTATATGATTCACTTTTTAAAATGAGATATATGAATCAAAGATTAGAAAAAATAAAAGTCATATTTTCTCTCTCCTATTTTAAATTAAATAAAATATTTTTTCACTCTAACTCTCCTCTCACACTATTCTTTTTTTTTTCCTTCTTTCTTGTCTAATAAGGGTATTTTGGACATTATTGATATTGTCCCTATTCAAACTAACTCCTTACTACCCAACTAAAACACACACATTCGGCAAATTATAAACTCAAACACACTCTTTTTCCTAATTTACCCACAAAACATATGAAGTTGGAGCTTAATTATTCATTGTGATTTGTGGGGACCTTATCGCACAAAATCGATTTGAGGCTCTCGTTATTTTCTGACAATTATGGATGATTACTCTCGAGCCTTGTGGATTTACTTATTGCCGAATAAAGTGGAAACAACTTTTACTCTTCGCAATTTCATCGCTTTTGTTGAGCGCCAATTTGACACAAAACTTCAGACCATTAGCAGCGATAATGGATCAGAGATTATGTGACTTACTGAATTTTTTTGGGAGAAGGGGATAATACATGAGACATCTTGTGTAGGAACGCTGCAACAAAATGGTCGTGTAGAGTGTAAGCATCGACACATACTCAACGCTGCAAGAGCACTTCGATTTCAGTCACACCTACCGGTGGAATTTTGGAGTTTTTGCGTTCTCATGGCTGGGTATTTGATAAATCGAACACCGACGGCGATCCTTCATGAAAAATCTCCGTTTGAATACCTTTACAAGCGTCCTTCTCCGATGAATTATTTGCGAGTTTTTGGTTCCTTGTGTTACGTTCACAATCAGAAACACGGTGGTGATAAATTTGCATCAAGAAGTAATTGTTCTGTATTTATTAGGTATCCTTTTGTCAAGAAAGGGTGGAAGGTCCATAATCTCGATACTTGAATTGTTTTTGTCTCGCGTGATGTTGTGTTCTGTGAAAGTGATTTTGCTGTTTGCATATGCTCTTTCGCAATCTATTTCACCATCGCCGCAATGTTTACCTTCCTCACCAATGCTGGTCGAAGATGATATTTTCTCGGATCAGATTCTGAGATCACACACCTATACCCGATTCTAATATTCCAGAGTCACATGTTTTGGATTCTTTGTCACCTGTTTTGGGTTCCTCTCCGTCTGTTGTAGAACATGTGACATTATTTGAGGTATCTACAACCTCTGTTGAAAGCCTGACATCAGCTTTGTCTCCGTCTCCTGAGCCACAAGCTCCGATCGAGACCCTCGTGTTTTCACCATCGTCAGCCTCATATGAATCTCCAATTTCTGATTTACCTATCGTGGAAGTTCAAATGGGTAAGGGATGTCGTCCGAAGTTCAAGCCGAAAAAGCTTCTTGATTTTGTGACTAACACGACACACATTGGTTCCGATAGTGATTTTATTGACTCATCTTGGTATTCAATTGATTCATATGCTGATTGTGAAAAGTTTTCATATCAACATCGGGCGTTTCTTGCTGCGATTACTGCTGGAGTTATTCCTACAAGTTTCGCAGAGGCTGTTGAGTATGAACGATGGCGTGATGGTGTTCATGGGGAAATGGGTGCTCTTGATGAAAATTGTACTTGGATAGTGGAAACGTTACCTCCAAGAAAGAAAACTTTTGGTTGTAATTGGGTTTTTACTATCAAATATAAATATGATGGAACGATCGAGAGATACAAGGCGCGACTTGTTGTTTTTGGAAATCACCAAACTGAAGGACTCGATTACGATGAAACTTTTGCACCAGTTTGCAAAATGGTTAGTGTTCGTTCTTTCTTGTTAGTTGCGGTGTCAAGGAATTGGGATGTCCATCAAATGAACGTTCACAATGCTTTCCTCCATGGCGATTTGGATGAAGAGGTTTTTATGCGCTTACCTCCGAGTTTCCAAACCAATGATAAATCTCAAGTTTGTCATTTGCATAAATCACTGTATGGCCTTAAACAAGCTCCTCAGTGTTAGTTTACAAACCTTGGTAATGCTCTCAAGGAATATGGCTTTACTCAAAATGTCACCGATTACTCATTGTTTACACTTCACGATGGTCGTAAGTCGCTCAATGTGCTTGTATATGTTGATGACCTTATTGTTTCAGGGAACTCTTCGGAGATTCTTCAAGAGTTTAAACACTATCTCAACTCTTGTTTCCATATGAAGGATTTGGGTCCTCTAAAATATTTTCTCGGCATCGAAGTTGCTCGTGGACCATTGGGTATGTATTTATGTCAAAGGAAGTATTATCTTGACATTATATCTGACATGTGACTTCTTGGAGCCATACCTACCACTCACCCGATTGAGCAAAATCACAAACTTCTTATGGCCGAAAGTGACCTTCTTTCGGATCCCACCAAATAGCGACGGTTAGTGGGCCGACTCATTTACCTTGGCGTAACTAGGCTGAAACTTGCTTATGTTATTCATGTTCTTTCCCAATTTATGCAAGCTCCGAAGACTGACCATTGGGATGCAGCAATTAGGGTGGTTCGTTACTTGAAGGGAAATCCAGGTCAAGGAATTTTTCTTTGTGCTACATCTGACTTAAGTCTTAATGTGTTGTGTGATTCCGATTGGGCCGGTTGTCCATTGACTCGTTGTTCTCTCACTGGATGGTTCATCAAACTTGGGGGTTCACCTAGTGGAAGACACAAAAGCAAAAGGTCGTCTCGCGCTCTTTGGCTGAAGCCGAATATAGATCGATGGGAGATACAATTAGCAAAAAAAATTGGATACATGAACTGTTGGAAGCCTTAGGAGTTGACTGCTCGGCGGCTGTTCCTTTGTATTGTGACAACACCTCCGCAATTCAACTAAGTTTCAATCCGGTTTTTCATGAGCGAACCAATCATGTGGAATCGGATTGTCACTTCATTCGTGATGAGATTTTTCGTGTTGTCATCGCTCCGAAACATGTCTCGACGACCACACAACTAGCTGACATATTTACCAAAGCTCTTGGAGAAAAGAATTTGAGGCATTTATACTCAAGTTGGGTATTTGTGACCTCCATACTTTAACTTGAGGGGGTATTGAGATAGATATGTACTTATATGTAATTAGTTAATTACATATATCTAGTTAGGTAAATATCTAATTGTACTTAGGTTAATCCGATCTTATTATATAAAGCAGGATGTTTCAAAGTTAGTAACTCGCATGATCGTAACACATGTAAAATTAATCGATCAGATTTTGACACGTGTTTAATAAATTTCCAATTATATTTTGACAAGTGTTTCATAAATTCCTAATGATATTTTAACACGTATATAATATTAACAATAAAAGTAAAATTTATAATCGATTCCTAATCCTGAAAGGTAAAAGGAAAAAAATAGTAGTTATGTTTAGATTAAGTGAATTAAACAAAAATTATAAATGGAAGCCAAATTTTTTTTTTTAATTAAAAGAAAAAACCATATTTTATATTAGAATAAGGAAATTAAACAATAGATAACAATCCTCAAAAGAAAAGGAATAAAGCCAAAATTTAGAAAAAAGGAAAACCCATATTTCAGTTTAGAATAAAGAAATCTTATTATATAAAGCTGACTGTTTCAAAGTTATTAATTCACCTGATCGCGACACGTCTCAAGTTAAAGTTGGAAAATTTTAAAATCAATAAAAAAAATACTTAAAAACTCATAAAATTTAATAATTGATTCATAATCTTAAAAAGTAAAGTTACTAAAAAAAAAACTTCTCCTAAGAGGCAAAATTAAAATAAAAATGGAAACAAATTTCTTAATTTTTCTATTTAGATTAAGGAAATTAGTACTAAAAGGAAAAATAATCTAATTTCTCACATCTATGTTTCAACAAATTATCACTACAAGAAAACAGTATATTTCTGATGGTAAAATCCGCCGGCATTCCGAGGGCCGCACGACCGTTTGAAAGTCTTCGAAATACCCGTTAAAACATTTCGACGACTATCTAACGATTTTATGCTGCCTGTCTTTCGACGGATTTCCTACTGATTTTATTTTCGATATATATTTTACCAAGGGATTTCTGACATAATTATTTTTTTCTAAATTATTAATTTATTGAATATTCATAGTCTTTAAATCATAATAAAAATAAAATTTAATATTAAAAAATAATTGTTAAAACATCTCGTTCGTTTGGGTATGGAGCTCAGGGCAGGGGTGGGTGCGGGCCCGGGATAGGCGGAAAGTCATCATCGACAATGGTAGTGAGCATCTCTTCTGTTTTAGTTTTTACTTGCTCCAAGGCCTCCATACGAAGGTCCTTCTCCTTAAGCATCTCGTTTAACCGCTCAATCTCTTCAGTGAGATCGTGGTTAGCTACACTACAAGAAAATACAATAATTTTTGACGACATTTCTGATGACCCGTGATCCGTTGAAAATTCTGGACGGATTTCCGACAAAATGAGGGTCGTCAAAAATCGGTCGTAAATTGTCAACAGATCAACGATCGTCGAGAAAATTGTCAGAATTTCCCGACACATTCCCGAGGGAAGAACGTCTGTCGGGAGTTTCCGACCGACTTACGACGATAATAATAGTATGAATTTTCTTAACGAATATATATGAATCCGTCAAAAATCATTTAGAAATAACGGAGGGAATTTTGTCGGATTTAGAGATTTTTGTGAATTTTCTTCATGTATTTATATATATTTGACTATTTAACAAACTTATACCTTTTTCACTTATGATCAAATTTTTCAAATTAAATAAACTTACCATTTTCAAATATTATAACAATTTATAGAAAATTAACAAAATATCTTAATCCGTCATTTCCGACAGATTTAGGAGGGATTTAATACAATCCGTCGGAAATTCCTGAGGGATTTAGGACGGATTAAGAGATTTTTGTGAATTTTCTTCATGTATATATATATATATATATATATATTTGTTTACTTAACAAACTTATACCATTTTCACTTGTGATTAAATTTTTCAAATTTAATAAACTTACCATTTTTAAATATAATAACAGTTTATAGAAAAATTCACAAAAATATTTGAATTCATCAGAAATCCCTCAGGAATTTCCAACGGATTTTAGAGAGATTTTACACTATTCTTCGGAAATATGTTGGAAATTCTTGAGAAATGTCCGACGGATTTAGAGATTTTTGTGAATTTTCTTCATGTATTTATATATATTTGACTATCTAATAATATTATACCATTTTCACTTGTGCTTCAATGTTTCAAATTTAATGAAAATACCATTTTCAAATATAATAACAATTTATAGAAAAGAATTAACACAAATATCTTAATCCGTCGAAAATCCCTCGGGAGTTTTCGACGGATTTAGATATTTTGTGAAATTTTCTTCATATATTTTATATATACTTGATTATTTAAAAATATTATACCATTTTCACTTGTGATTCAATTTTTCAAATTTAAGGAACTTACTGGTGTGATCCTCCCTAGAATCCACACTTTAGAACTGGGCAGAAGGGGATAAGCCTTGCAAGCACAAGTGCTTCAAGGGATGTGGAATCGAATGATTACACAAAGGGGATGGGGTCCCTTTGATTCACCTTTGTTCTCTCTAGATATTACACACTAAAGAAGAACAAGAAGCTGGATGTTACGCACCAGCAAAGGAAGAAGAGATAGTCTCGAGTTCCTTGAAAGAAAAGAGGATGCGCCTTTCATTAAAAACTAGGGTAATTGCTTTTGTCGACATTACAAGGGTTTATAAAGCCAAAAAGTCGACCAAAGAAAGGAAAAAAATAAAAGAGAATGAAAAAGTAAAAGAAAAGGAAAAACACTTAAAACAGATTAATAGGCCTTGCTTCAATTTCGTGGACTTCTTTAGACTTGATCAGTTGGACGCGCCTCCACTATTGGGCTTTCTCTGAGCGATTCACTGGGCCGATTGGGGAGATTTTGATAGTTTCAGAAACTAGACCCACAGGGCTTTGGATCCATATGTAGGTCGTTTTCTGGGGCGCTGTAAGCTAATAGCGACACTTGATTGGAAAAAAACCATAGTAGTGAATCGCTGGGCTTGGATTATGATCAACAAATGGGCTAAGGTGATGTGATCCATTTGTCTCATTAAAAATGCTTACTTTGGAAAACTCATTGGGACAAAACCAAAGCAAGGGAAAAAGAGTGCAAATGGGTCACATACCCATTTGTTGATCCTCTTAAAATTCCTGGATCAAATGTTGTTGTTGGGCTACTCCAATTCTTCTTCTTCGAACTTGTTTCATAACCAGAATGGTTTGAAACATTTCTTCTCCTTAGAGTTTCATTGAGCTTCTTAGAGTCTCGATGAATGGATCCAGCTGGTTCATGCTTAGCTTCCTCGACTACAAGCTCAGGTTCAAGCTGCTCCTTCTTGATGCTTGCCATGATCACATCATCTTCTCCCACTTGAAAAGGATATGACCTCAAATCCAAACAATCTGCAAGGAAAAGGATTAAGTTAGAAAAGTCGAACATTAAATTCAGATTATACTCACCTTGCAAGCAGATTTTGTAGGCATTGATCTTTGTGTGAGCCGGAAAACGTCTTCTCTTCTCCTGAGTCCACAAACTTCCACCAGGCTCAAAGATCAGTCGGCATTGCCTCTTGTTTGCTTGCTGCTCCTTTCTCAAATACTCCATCGGTTTAAGATCAGCTTGAACAACAATCTTCTTAAGCCAAACATGGAAAAGCCACGTTTTTGGGGCACGAAAATTCAGCTCTCCATCCTGTAGACCTTGTGCACTCACAGCAGAGACTCGAAACAAAAGATCATAGGTGCAAAAGATATACTCATTTCGACTAGCAAACAGTTTACCACTTAGATCATCTAAAACAAATTTCAAATGCTCAGCATGATCATCTAGGGGCTTACTAAAATTCAGAATGCTATCAAAGTAAACTATTGCTCCAAAGAATGATTCAGCATTCGGTGAAGCACTAACAGAATTAGAGAATCTATCAATATTCATAAGCACCGAATTTCTATTAGGTTCACATGTTTTATCCTTATTAAACAGAAAACCTCCATGTCTAAAGAATTTCTTATGTTCAAATTCTTCGCAAGATGAAATCACATTTCTAAAATTATTATTTGAATCATAATTAAAGCCCTTTGATGTGTTCAAATTTCAGCAACTTAGCTTTAGGAACAAAAAGAAACACATACCTTGGAATTATTGCATCAGCCACAATAATTTTCTTACCTTGCTTGTTTCGGATGTCACAAGGATTTGTCTCAAAAGTTGCTTATGGTCCAAAGGAATTAGAACGTTCTATGTCACAGATTGGAAGTAGCAAGCCACTGGATTTTTCTCTTTGAACTACACTTCTGAAATCCTGAAAATGACAAGGTTTCTCACTCGGCAGCACCGGTGCGGGGTTAGTTAGGCTGGTAAGAGCCTCCTTACAAACAAGCAGAAGTATAGGTTGTTGAGAAAAGAAAGCTTGTTTAACCTCACCCGGGGTTGCAAAGAAGTTGTATCGATCGATACCAGATGAGTGTCGATCGATGCTCCCTTCTGGACTGGGTCGTTTGACCTTCGACTGGTCCGGATCGATCGATACGGAGGAGTGTCGATAGATTGGATCGATCGATACTGAGGAGTGTCGATCGATGCTTCCGTCTGGACTGGGCGCAAGTGAATTTTCTCCTTTGTCCTTGAGCCATAGTTGATCCTGAAGGACTTCTTGAGGCGTCATGGGAACCAGCACGGTCCTCCTACCATTAAACTTAAAAGAATATCGGTTAGTGAAACCATCATGGGTTACCTTTCGATCCGATTGCCATGGCCTTCCAAGAAGAATGTGGCTGGCCTCCATTGGCAATACGTCACACTGAACTTCGTCTTCATACTTCCCAATGGCCAGGGGAACGACTACTTGGTGGTTCACTTTCATTTTGCCTTCTTCGTTAAGCCATTGTAGCTTATAAGGTCTTGGATGCCTTTTAACCCTCAACCCAAGCTTCTTGACCATCGTCTCACTTGCCACGTTAGTGCAGCTTCCTCCATCGATGATAAGGCTACAGACTTTGTCTTGGATCAGACATCTTATATGGAATAAGTTCCCTCGTTGCTCTGTTTCTTCAGCTCTGGTCTATATGCTTAAAGATCTCCTTGTTACTAAGAGCTGTCCATGGGCAGGTTGCTCTTCATATTCGGATAAAGGATCAGAATCCTCTCCTGCTTCATCTTCAGATTCCATCTCTCCGTTGTCTAATAGAATCATAACTCTCTTGTTGATGCATTCATTGGCGTAGTGGCCTCTTCCTTGACACTTGAAACACTGAACATCACGAGTTCTAGTCGTTGTGGCTTCAGCCTTGCCCTTGGCCTTGTTGTCTTGGTTGATCAGGTATGGCTCCATTTCTGGTCTTGGCGTCGCAGCCTGCTTGCCTTCACGCTGAGAGGTGTTTGTTCTCTCATCTCTGTGATAGTTAGGTCTCGTGATAGCATGTCCACCTCCATAGCTAGGCCGTGAGGCTCCCTTCCTCTTGAGTTGATGTTCTATCAAAATGGCTTTATGTAACATCTCTTCTAACTCCACATAGTGTTGTATCTCCAATCTGTCTTGGATGTCTCTATTCAATCCACCTAAGAAACGTGACATAGTGGCTTCTCTATCTTCTGATATGTCAGCACGAATCAGAAGCGTCTCCATTCTTGATAATAGTCTTCTACGTTACGGCTTCCTTGTGCGAGCTTTCTGAGTTTGTTGTGTAGCTCACGGTGATGATAACTTGGTACAAATCTCTTCCTCAGCAGCCTCTTCATCTCGTTCCAAGTCTGTACTGGTTCTTCTCCATTACGTCTCCGAGACATAACAAGCTGGTCCCACCAGCTAAGAGCATACTCACTGAATTCTGTTGCTGCGAGTCTGACTTTGTTGATTTCAGTGAAGTGTTGACAGTTGAAGACTAGTTCAATCTTCTTCTCCCACTCCAAGTACGCATCAGGATCATTCTTCCCATTGAAAGGGGGAATCCTGAGTTTGAGACCTCCAAAACTGTCTCTGCCTTCCCTCTCTCGTATAGGCCTTCTTTGGCTGCCTTGAGTGGATTCACTCTCTTTGCTGTAATAGCTTGCTGTGTCTTCGTTACCATGCTGTCTCTGATGGTTTCTGCCCCTACGAGCCCTCCTTGGATGGTTCCCCTCTTGCTCAGATTGCTGCTCTTGGCGAAAGGCCTCAAACTTGTCATCTAAGGCAGTGTTCAGCATATGTTGCATTCTAGCCATCATCGCATCCATCATCAGCTTGTTGTTCCTCATGGCACTAGTCCCTTCCTCATCCTGCGACATCTTGACCTGAAACAGAGACAACAACTCACCAGTAACAAGTTCTTGCAAAGATGAAACAATGGGATGCTAGAAACTATAAGGTATCGATCGATGCTACGGGGGGTATCGATCGATGCTACGGGGGTATCGATCGATGCTAGGAAACCAGCTCAAAAATCCTACACCTAATACTTGCTCTAACACACTGAATTGCAGAGACAATTTCTAAGACACAAATCGCAGCAATATAAACCCTAATTTTTTTTTATTTTTTTTTTTTGCTAAAACTGAAACGAAAACAACTAATAAACAGGTATCTAGGTTCGAAAATCACAAAAACTAATGAAGATAGACTCGACACACAAAGTAAGACTGAGCAGACACAAAATCGCAAAGAATAATAAAAGAACAGATGCGAAAAAGCAAAGGAAAGATATTACCCAGATTGTAGAGCGTGCTCTGATACCACTTGGTGTGATCCTCCCTAGAATCGACACTCTAGAACTGGGCAGAAGGGGATAAGCCTTGCAAGCACAAGTGCTTCAAGGGATGTGGAATCGAATGGTCACACAAAGGGGATGGGGTCCCTTTGATTCACCTTTGTTCTCTCTAGATATTACACACTAAAGAAGAACAAGAAGTTGGATGTTACGCACCAGCAAAGGAAGAAGAGATAGTCTCGAGTTCCTGGAAAGAAAGAGGCTGCGCCTTTCATTAAAAACTAGGGTAATTGCTTTTGTCGACATTACAAGGGTTTATAAAGCCAAAAAGTCAACCAAAGAAAGGAAAAAAATAAAAGAGAAAGAAAAAGTAAAAGAAAAGGAAAAACACTTAAAAGAGATTAATAGGCTTTGCTTCATATTCGTGGGCTTCTTTAGATTTGATCAGTTGGACGCGACTCCACTGTTGGGCTTTCTCTGAGCGATTCACTGGGCCGATTGGGGAGATCTTGATAGTTTCAGAAACTAGACCCACGGGGCTTTGGATCCTTATGTAGATCGTTTTCTGGGGCGCTGTAAGCTAACATCGACACTTGATTGAAAAAAAACCATAGGAGTGAATCGCTGGGCTTGAATTATGATCAACAAATGGGCTAAGGTGATGTGATCCATTTGTCTCATTAAAAACCTTATTTTGGAAAACCCATTGGGACAAAACCAAAGCAAGGGAAAAAGAGTGCAAATGGGTCACATACCCATTTGTTGATCCTCTTAAAATTCTTGGATCAAATGTTGTTGTTGGGCTACTCCAATTCTTCTTCTTCGAACTTGTTTCATAACCAGAATGGTTTGAAACATTTCTTCTCCTTAGAGTTTTATTGAGCTTCTTAGAGTCTCGATGAATGGATCCAGCTGGTTCATGCTTAGCTTCCTCGACTACAAGCTCAGGTTCAAACTGCTCCTTCTTGATGCTTGCCATGATCACATCACTTACCATTTTTAAATGTAATAAGAGTTTATAGAAAAATTCACAAAGATATATTAATCCGTCGGCAATCATTCGGGAATTTTCGACGGATTTAGATATTTTGCTGAACATATTTTTTAAAGGTGTTGAATTTGATTTTGGACATGTGATTTAAAATACTCGTCAGAAATCCGACGGAAATTCCAGACAGATTTCCGACCATTTAAGGTATAAAACCTCAAATTTAACAATTTTGAAAAAGTTTTTTCTTGAAAAAGTTAGAAGTTACATATTTAAACTGTTTTGTGTTAAAAAAAAAATATAAAAAAATACTCAATTTGTAACTTTTAATGTAAACCCTACAATAAACACATAAATGTAAGTATAAGTTATAATTTTCTTTATGAATGGTGGATCTCGTTGTTAAATTGATTGATACAAAACACGAAAATAGCTTGTCTTTGTTTGGGTTTGTAAGATTATTTGTTATGTGTATGATACATTAATGTCTTTTAAACCATGAATTGTCCGGAATTTTATAATTTTTAAACCTTATACCCTAATTGGTCTGAAATCTGTCAGAATTTTCCGATGAATTTACGAGGGATCTTATAAAATCCCTCGGAAATGTCAAAAGTCTACACAATTTACACTTAGTTTTTTCACGGTGTTTTCCCGTCGGCCTTTGATATTTTCAAAGATTCCATCGTCTTGACTGGTCAATGCGAAAACATGCAAAATATTCAATCCACCGGAAATTTCCGATGGATTTCCGACGAATAAAAAAAAACCGCGAAAATTGAAATGTTGACCGCAAAAGCTAAAAATCGGGCAGTTCATTTAAATGATTCTCGAGGGAAATATCCATCGGAAATCAATATATATATATATATATAACTATTCTTTTCTCTTCTTCTCCTCATTCTTTCTCTCCATCTTCTCCTTGCTGCCGCTGATTCTCTCTCATTTTATGGCCGCCATCGCCGATTCTTTCTTATTTTCGGCCAAATATGTTAGCTTTTTCTTCACGTACCTTCCTTTTATTTCTTGTTTATGTTAGATATTGTTAAGTTTTGAGTGGATTTGTGGTTAGATTGTTTAGGTTATGTAATTTTCATAGATTAGGTAGTTAATTATATAGTGTTTTGGTTATGTATTTTTAATAGATAAGGTGGTTGGATTTTTTAGGTTATTGATTTATCTAGATTATTTGGTGGATTTTTTTAGAAAATATATAAAAATAATTATTAGATAATATATTGAAAAAACGTTTTGTAAACTAAAAAACATTTTATAATATTAGATGTATAACTTTTGTAATATTTTCTTAATTATATTGATTTTTAAAAATATGTTTAACATGTTTACATATAATTGTTTTTTATTTGTAATGATATATAATTTTTTTTTGCTTTCTGTAAATTTTATATTATTTATATTATTTTTATAAATTCTTTAGCTATTTTGATAAATTTTTAGCCATTTTACACTTTTCATTATAATTTTTTCAAATCTTTAATTTTTTTTCTTACATATTAATATCTTTTTGTGTTTTTAGTTTTGTATGTTGTACAACTGTTTCCATGGCGTAAAGCAGACATGGAAGAGCAGTTCGTTAGTACGCAAGAAGAGCTCACCACTACAGAGGCAATGCTCACGAACATGACAGATTTCATGAAATTGAAGTTCCTAGATTTCCCGTATAATTACCCATGATTTTATGCTCCAATGCCTCCATACGAATGTCCTTCTCCTTAAGCATCTCGTTCAACCGCTCAATCTCTTCGGTGAGTTTGTGGTTAGCTAGCAACATCGTAGATGTTGCGATGTCACTAAACCCAAGACTTTCCAACCCCAACCGACGACCTTTTCTAACCAGTGTCCCCTACGAATTGAGAAAAAAATTAATACATAATAAAACTAAATAATAAGTAAAACTAAAGCTATTTGCAGTTTATTTGCAAATCGTTGGAAGAGGAAGAGCCTTCCTGATACTTTTGGGTCAAGCGATCTATCTTTTTCTTCTTCACCTTTTCGATGACCTCATAGACGACATGATCCTAAACCAAACCGATTTTCTTGTTCGTGTGCGAGTCCCTCCATCAGTGTCAGGTAATTTGGACGCACACTTTGGATTCTTGTGTCTGTAAAATACAGAAAAATGTTGGTTACTAATTAACAAATAATAAAAATTAGAAAAACAAATATTACCAATTGAATTTTGCAGCTCGAGAAGCTGGTTGCATATGCGTTGTGGACCACGGTCCCCTTTCTACCTCGGTCGCTCCTCCGTTTTTTTTTGTTGGTTTTTGACGTGATTTGGGTCTCCAATAAGAGTTCAAAACTTTTGATTTGTCTTTCCCTTGTGCCCACTTCTGCTTGCATTCGGTCATGTTGTGGGAGTATGATTCAGAGGTCGTCTTGCGGAACTCTTTACGAACAAGACCCGTGATGGCCGCATACTAGTTAAAATCTTGTTACGAGAGAGAAAAAAAAATTAGATTTAGAAAAGCAAATAATATTTAAAATGTTAAATAAGTATTTTATAAATACTTACTGCAAATGTTCAAAACCACAACTCATGTTCCTCGGCTGGTATATCCGAGTATTTCTTATATGATTTCTTGATGATCGAATGCAACATTTTCAAGATGAACTTGCTGATGTCATTATAAGATATTCCAAACCTACGAAGAAAAAAAAATTATCAAATAAAAAATATTTAAATGAATTGAAGTGAAGAGAAAACAAATTTACCACGTCGCTTCATTTTGTCGTAGCTGGTAGAGCTTTGGGATATTTTTGCAGCATGGTTCTCGAACTAGCTCTTCCATTGTCATGATCGGACGAGGAGTTTCACTATGCAACCTAAGAATTTGAGAAGGTGACGGATTCGGTGTGGCCATACTACTGCTCAATCGCCCCAACTAGATTGAAGCGTGGATCGAGGAAAACCACCGCCACGTTGGTAATCCTGGTACGACCTACGAACAAAGAAACAAAAAAACTTTCATATATGAACTAAAAATAAGAAAATAGTTTTCATATATATATATATAGTTAAAATTAATTTCTAAAAATTAATTAATAAATTCATATTTTTGGTAGTACCATGTAACTCGCACCTGTCCTAGGAGAAACCCATATATCTATGGCATGAAACACCCTTTGTTTATTAAAATCAAGCACATTTCTCATAGTTGCTTTCTGTTTCACGTACATTTTAACAATTTCTCTTGTTGTTGTTCTTTGAGAATGAGGCTTCACTCAACTGTATAAATCTCACCAAACAAACTTTCAATGAATGCAAGTGGGAACTTACCCAAACCAAGCATCTCATTAGATGCCTCTTTGTAAACATCCTTTTCTTAGTTTAACAGTTACCAGCATTACCTTCAGCCTTTTCAGCTTCCTCCGGCTTTGTTTAAATACTCTGGTGATTTTTCCTCTCCCATCTTCCACTTCAAATTTTATGCTTTTCCTCCTTGCCTTCTCCCCCCCCCCCTTCCTTNCCCCCCCCCCCCCCCCCCCCCCACTCTTCCTTTGTACTTCGAGTCACTTCGAATTTGATCTATTCTTCCGTCCTTTTCTCTTGCTCCTTTAATTTATTCCGGTTTTCGTGATGACGAACTGACGTCTTCCTCCCTTCTCTTCATCTTCCGAAGAGTTCCTTGTCGTTAAGGTCCTTGTAGACTTCGAAATTCACACTGAGGACATCCTGTATTTGGATGTTGGGAGATATGCGGAGCATCCACCAAGTGATTACACAACCATATACTCCTCTAGCTTCCTGGTAGGTTATGTCGGAGCCTCTCCTAGATCATGATGGAATTGTGCGAGGAGGTTAAGATTGCTCATGGTCTATTCTCCCTACATTCTTGGGGCCTAATTACCGTGTTTCAAGTGCTTCCTAATTTATTTGGGATTGAGATTACCGGTCCTATGGTGATCAGAGTGTTTATCGTCCAAAAATTGGGCCATCGATCACGTCGTTACGAGCTTTTCCCTCGTTACGGCTCTCGATCTCTGTTCTTCTTCCCGAATAGTTGAAGTCCACTGAATAGTGCGGTCCATACTTCTTCGTTCGACACTCCGGGCCTTGTGGTCTTCCCTTCATTTGAGTTGTACCAGGTTAGTCTTGATTCTCCTTCGACTCTACATTCTTGTTTGATATCGTCGAACCTTTTTCATTCTTCTCGTCCACTCTTTCATTCCACTTTGGTTGGATGAGCAACCCAGCGTCGTCTTTTTAACTTTCGGCACCCTTTACCCCCAGATCTGACCATTCTCTTCAAATCTTGGTCTTTCTGTTTTCTAACTTTGCAGAGAATGCCTTTTCTTTCTAGCGCCAAACTAGTTAGAGAATTTTTCGTCCTCTATGGGGCAAGTCTCCTACAAAACACAAGATGATGACAGAGTTCCGAAAACACGATGGTGGGATATTTTTCAAAGACTCTCCGACGCCAAAGTTAGAAAACGAATAAGAGAAAGACCACATGTTGATGCATCATAAACCATAAAGAATCGGAAAATAGGAGAGTTGTGTTTAGGCATTAGACCGAGTCCGAAAGAAAGGGATGGATCTGCGGAATAACTAAGATTTGGTAAGCACTTTAGTGGAAAAGAGAGAAAAAAAAAAAAATTGGTGGAATAAATTATCTAGAAGCGACCAAAATTTTTTTATGTTTTTTTGTATTTTTTTACTTATGCTTTGTTTTAAGTGTTTGTTTAACGTATAAGAAAGTCGACGTTGAAGCCTTCTTTTGACCTCAAGCTGCCATTGATACTACTAAGGACTCAATGTAAGTTTATTCTTGCGCTAGAGTAGACCTATTCAACGTTTATTTACAGTTAACTTTTGATTTCTTTAGAGTATTTTGATATTTTTTAATTTTATAAAAAATTAGTTTTCAAACTTTTTAAAGCATAGGTTAGTTTTCAAATTAGAAAAAATGATTGTTAGCTACACGAAGGATAGGCCAGCACATGGCCATACATCTAGACTAAATTAATATATCACCAACTACACCAAGTATACAATTTGTATGGTGACATGTATCAACTAACACAGGTTATGTGATAACACCGTAACCATCTTTTTTGTCACCGGAACAGTATATCGGACAACAAAATCCGGCACCGTCCGTTGACCCATTAAAAATAACCAACCCGACCCGACTGGAGAAAATGATAGTAAGCTACACAGACTATGAGATATTATGGCTACACATTCCAACTATCAAAATGTTGATTCAGCTACACCAACAAATACTTAATGCATGGTGATATGCACAAAAATATGTTAGAAACCACATTTGGGATATTTTTTTTATAGAATACTAGGGTGTGATCCGCGCTACGCAGACGTGTTAAACATTTTTCTAAACTTTTTTATCGTCTAATTTTATTTTATTTTAATTTTATTAGTATCGTAGTTAATGGATTTTTTTTTGTTAGCTTAACATATGTGAATTGTTTATTTTTAGGTAATTTTTTATTTATTAAATTTATGTTCATTTATGTATTTGTTTAGGGGATGATACATATTTTTACTTGATTTTTTTTTCTTCTGTTGTCAATTTATGCAATTAGTTGGTGCTTTTAAAGGGAATATATTATCCATTTTAAGTTTTTGGAAGTGAGTATTTTTAGTTCATATGTATTATTAGTTCCGTAATTCCTTAGTATAGATGTGTTGTTTTAACGCAATTCATACGGCTTAATAAATGGATGGATATATACTCCCTATATTAGTAAATCCCTGCAATTACAAATTTATTTGAGAAATAACTTTATATATTTACTCCTCATATTAGTATGAGAGCGAGTGTTACATACTATTGATTAATTTATAATTCTTTCTTCATACAAATAAAATAGAAAATATTAGGAGTGTAACGGAAAAGTTGTTATTTTTTATTTAAAACAATTACAGTCTGCTTTTGTTACTTGTTCTCAAGGAGCTTACCTCCGCATCAGCTACACTAAGCCCAATGAGTCCAACGGAGGGATGCGATTACCAGAACCCTCTTTGTTTGGGACCAATGATCTTGTCTTCTAAGTTAATCATTGGTGACTCCAACATCTACGCTGCGTCCTTATTCCCTAGTTCCATTTTAGGAAGTGAACGTGTGACGATATTTATTTGTCTCATTATTTTATTCGTCACGTTTCTCATATGGGGTTGTTGAACAAATTCATTGGCTAGAATCGGAATCACTAACTCTATTTCAGCGGTACGAAAATCAAAAAATTTCTCTTTTTCCTTTGTTGAAATCATTGGGGTTTGTAGGAGGAGACTCAAGTCTGAGAATAGATCTTTGCAGTTATCGAAGGAGTTGTATTTTTTTTGGCTTACGGCAGAGGCAGGCCGAGACAAGGGAATCTGAAGCATCTGTGGCGAGTTGTGAGTTTATCGTTTGTATTTAGTCTTAGTGGGCCAATTTTTGAAGTATATAGTTTGGAAGTTTTGTTTTATGTGTTTTTTTTTTAATGGTGGATGCTTAGGTGGAGGCTGGGGTGGCAGAAGGAGAAAAGAGAAAAGCTAACTTTATATATGTAGATGTTAATTATGGAGTCAAAGTTAGAATTTTCAAATCTATGAATTTTCAAAACTATAAAACCGATCACAAAAATAAACCCGATCCAATAACTAATTACGGAGTCAAAGTTAGAGATTTATAGTCATTTAACCATTATACCCTTCACCCTCTTCTTCCTTGCCATATACTCTCCTTAATCAAATGACCAGCAAAAACAGAGGTCCTTTGTGTAAGATCCAAGGTTTTGGAGCTTCAACATGGAGACAGAGTGCGACACCTGGAGACTGGAATGCGGGAAAGACACAAGTACAACTAGCTGACGTGGAAGTGATTGATTGAAACTGGAAGGAAGCTCACGTGTGAATCAAGGAAGATCTTCAGAATTGGGTTAGGAAGATTTGAAGATCACAACAAGTGGAAAGCGTATATCCACATGCTCATGTCGAGATGTGGTATATATACAAAAGGCTGATCGCGAAATTAGGTTAGTCGTTTTGAGAGAGTGTACGAGTCAATAAACTAAGAGAGATTTAGGGTTCTTGGTGAGTGAATAAAAGAGTGTTACACAATTGTTGTTGTGGTAAGTTTGGGTAGATTAGGAATTATTAGGACAAGCAATAGTTATTTATAGAATTTTAGAAGCACGATTAATATTTTAGAAGCACGATTAATATACATTATCGATTGATTTTATTATTTTAATGTTCAATAATTTTGTGAATTTAATTATTATTTATATAATTTAGCTTTTTAAAAATAACTAATATATCGAGTATAAACAATGATCATATAGATAGTCGGTATTTATTTACTTTCTATATTTAAATATAGAAAAGGAAAACAGTTTTTCTACAAAATTAGTTATAAAAGGATAATTTTCTAATTGTACGTCTCCTAGAAAAAGAAATTGTAAAACTATATCTATGATTTTTGGATTATAGAAAAATAAAAATTTTGAGTGATCGAACAAGAATATTTTCGTTTTATTTTTTTAAAAAAATAGAAACGAACCAAAAGTAGTGGTTCACTGTGCCATAGAAGAATAAACATTTATATTTCTGTAAAAAAGTTACTGTTTACACTCTAAAATTTGACAGACGGATATCTACCATCCCCTTTTCCAATGAGACATTGAAACTTTAATAGAGTTTTTTTCCGCAATATTTTTTTCTTACAAAATTCTATATAAGATTTTATAGTCAAGTCTAAAATCAAAATTAGTTCTTACAAAAAAAACACTACCAAAAAAAAACAGTTTTAGCATCGATTTTTTTGCGACGATTTTATTTCGTTGTAAATCAACATCGTCTTCACGACGAATTTACGACGATTTTAAAAATCGTCGTAAAATCGTTGCAACATTGGGATGAAATATATAGTGGCCAACCTCATAATAAAAATTTCATATTCAGAAACATTTACTTCTCTCTAACCAACAAAAATGTCAATATATGAAATTAAAAGATGAATGTATAATCATTTTGATTCGGAGGGATTGCTAACAAAGGAGTTCAGTGATAGGGTGGAGGGATTCATGCATTAGGCGGGAACTATACAAAATACGATTACCAGTGGTAAGATGTACTGTCCTTGTCCAAAATGCAAGAATAGGAAATTTATCATTACCTCGAAGGTGTGGTCGCATATATTAAATAGAGGGTTTATGCCGCATTACTATATATGGTATTATCATGGAGAGGGTCATGGGGGAAATGCAGGTAGTAGTAGTAGCAATTATCAAGCATCGAATTTTGATGAGTCAAATAATTTTAATCAATTTGATTATCATGCAGAGCAGCATGGTCAAGATCATGATAGGATTCATGACATGGTTACGGATGCATTTCATGAAACCGTAAGTACATTTGCACCTGATCATCATGATGAGGAACCCAATCTAGATACAAAAAGATTTTATGATATGCTAGATGCTGCAAATCATCCACTCTACGATGGATGTAGAGAAAGGCACTCGAAATTGTCTTTGGCAGCTAGGATGGTGACTATTAAAACTGATCATAACTTAACTGAGGTTTGCATGGATGATTGGGCTGATTTGATTAAAGAGTATTTGCCAAAGGACAATTTAGCTGCTGAAACTTACTATGAGATACAGAGGCTGCTTTATAGTCTTGGGTTTCCTTCTGAGATGATAGATGTCTGTGTTGACAATTGCATGCTTTTTTGGAAAGATGATGCTAAGTTGCTGGAATGTCGAGTTTGCCATAAGCCAAGATATAAGCCGCAAGGTACTGGTCGGAGTAAGGTATCGTTCCAGCGGATGTGGTACCTTCCTATAACTGATAGGTTAAAAAGAATGTAACAATCTGAGAGGACAGCTGCATCGATGAGATGACATGCATATCATTTGCAGACAGATGGGGAGGTTACTCATCCTTCATATGCAAAAGCGTGGAAACACTTTAAGACGATACACCCAGACTTTGCTAGAGAGAAACGAAATGTGTATCTTGGTCTTTGCACATATGGATTTAGTCCATTTGGTATGTCTGGTATGCAATATTATTTATGGCCAGTAATCCTAACGCCTTACAACCTTCCTCCAGATATGTGCATGCAAAGGGAATTTTTATTCTTGAGTATTTTAGTACCTGGTCCGAAGCATCTGAAGCATTCCCTTGGTGTGTTTTTGCAGCCTCTGATAGAGGAATTGGGGCAGTTTTGGTATACCGGGGTTCAGACATACGATTTTACAAGGAAAACAAATTTTACAATGCGTGCGGTGCTTATGTGGACAATAAGCGACTTCCCTACTTACGGGATGTTATCAGGTTGGACTACGCATGGGCGATTGGCTTGTCCATATTGTCTCAATCGGACAGATGCGTTTCAATTGAAACATGTTCGGAAAACAAGTTGGTTTGATTGTCACCGCCGATTTCTATCGATTCACCATCCATATCGGAGAAACAAGCGATTGTTTAAAAAGAACAAAATTGTTCGTGTTCCTCCTCCTGTTTATCTTTCTGGGGAAGATCTAGAAGCAGAAATTGATCATTATGGTGCACTAGAAACATTCAATCGTGGTGGAAATTGGCACACTCCAGCTAATATGGCGGATGGATATGGGGAGCATGACAATTGGCATAAGAAAAGCATATTCTGGAAGCTTCCGTATTGGAAGGATCATTTGCTTAGACACAATTTGGATGTCATGCACATTGAGATAAAACATTTTTGATAACATCATGCATACAATGTTGAACGTGCGTGGAAGGACTAAAGACAGCGGTAAGTCAAGACTAAACTTATATGATCTTTGTTATCGGAATGAGTTACATATTACAAGCAATGGGAAAGCACTTGTTCCCATATTTCGATTGGGTGCGGAAGAAAAGTCAGCCTTGTTCAAATGGGCGACATCTGATGTGAAGTTCCCGGATGGGTACGTATCTAATCTAGCTAAATGTGTTGAGAAAGGGCAAAAAATTTCCGGGATGAAGAGTCATGACTGTCACGTCTTTATGCAACGACTACTTCCTTTCGCATTTGCTGAATTTCTACCAGGAAATGTACACGAAGCAATTGCAGGTAACTTTAAATAAATCACATATGTAAACATTGATATAATATAGATGAAATGAAAAATTAACAAGTCTACCTTATATGTGGTTGTCATTGTAGGCATTGTAGCGTTTTTCGGGATCTTTGTACCCGCACTTTATCAGAAGATGTTATTGCACAACTTGATGCTACTATTCCTATTTTGTTGTGCAACTTGGGGAAAATATTCCCCCAGCCTTCTTTGATGTTATGGAACATCTACCTATCCATCTCCCTCACGAAGCAGAACTTTGGGGACCTGTGCAGTATCGGTGGATGTACCCATTCGAGCGATTCATAGGACATTTGAAGCGGGAGGCTAAAGATCTAGCCAAAGTTGAAGGCTCAATAGTAGCAGGAAGTTTGACAGAATAAACTTCTCACTTCACAGGATACTATTTCAGCTCGAAGGTCCGTACACGGAAAAGGGCAGCACGGCGATATGATGATGGAGGTGTAGGACGAACATATGCTAATGAAGGTGTCCCAGACATCTTTTCTTCAATCGGTCGATTATGTGGAAGCGTGAAGTCAGTTTGGTTTGCCAATGAAAAAGACCATCATAGTGCCCAAACGGATATCCTCTTAAATTGCGAAGAAGTTAGTCAATTTGAGACGTAAGTGTATAAACATACATATATAGTGTTAAATTATATATCCATTTATGCTTAATTGGATATACTTTTATATGCAGTGAATTTGTTAGACAGGTACGAGAAGTCATTGAATGAATCTCAGACGACGAAATCAACAAGCGTAAAGATCAACAATTTGCCCCGTGGTTGAAGACGCAAGTACGTAGAAATTAATTACTTAATTGGACAATCTAATACATATATATTAATTTTGTTAATTAACGATTTAGGTTGAGCATGGGGATACCGCATATCCACTCTGGTTCCATGAGTTAATCAAAGGCCTCATATCAAAGATAACGACTGCACACATGTATTGCACACGCGGATATATATTTCATACATTTAAATACGGCAATCAAAGAGCTACTGCCAACTACGGGGTATGTGTGCGGGGCGAAATAGATTTTTATGTAGTGTTGCAAGACATACTTGAAGTTGAGTACCCCGACTGCTTAAGTTTGAAATGTGTTCTCTTCAAATGCGACTTGTTCGATCCAATAGTTGATCAAGGGGTCCGTAAAAACAAATTTGGGGCAGTAGAGGTCAACCAATCGCGACGTTACTATAAGTATGAGCCATTTATCTTAGCAGAACAAGTCAGCTTTGTTCCATATCCGCGAGTTCGGACGAAGCGTATCTCATGGTTATATGTTATAAAAGTTTCTCCGAGGGGTCGAATTGTGGGGGTTGAGGATCTCCCAATGCAGCAAGATCATTGCTCTGATATGCCAGAACCAAAAGAGAGCATTGATGACATCCTTTTGATAGATCCTCAAAACAGGCAAGTTGAATATCTCCCAGACGATACAGAGGAAGAAGATGAGGAAGATGAGTTCGAAGAAAGTGATAAACCAGATGATGAAGAAACGGATGTGTCTTCGTCCGAAAATGAATCTGAGTGAGGTAGCTAGTAATTATTGTGAATTTAATGTATTAATTAATAATGTTTTAATTTTCGTTAATTAGTAAGTGAGTAATTATTGTGAAATTTAAGTGATGCCCTAAACCTTAAACCCGATCCCATCTCCGATTATCTCTGCTCATTTCCCAACCTTAGGTGCGGCGATTAATAAATTACGAGGCAGAGACGAAATTAGGGTCAACAAAGGGTTTAATCTGTGTCAACCCTTTGTTGACCCAAATTTCGTCTATGTAACTCCTCGTAATTTATTAATCACCGTACCTTCGGCGGGAAATGAGCGAAGATAATGGGGGAGGGGATCGGGTTTAGGGTTTAGGGCATTTCATAGTAATCGTGGCAAAATCGTTATAAATTTGGCAAATTCGTTGCAATTTGCGACGATTCTTATGAAATCGCATATAAACCCTTAACCCTAAACTCTATGTCCTATACCTAAACTTTAACATCTTAACATCTCATTGTATTTTGCAATGAGATGTCAAGACCCTGAACAAGGGATTTCATAAGAATCGTCGCAAAATCGTCGTAAATTTGCGACGAATTTGCGACGATTCTTATGAATCGCATCTAAACCCTTAACCCTAAACCCTATGCCCTATACCTAAACTTTAACATCTTAAAATCTCATTGTGTTTTGCAATGAGATGTCAAGACCCTGAACAGGGGATTTCATAAGAATTGTCGCAAAATCATCGTAAATTTGCGACGAATTTGCGACGATTCTTATGAAATCGCATCTAAACCCTAAACCCTATGCCATATATCTAAACTTTAACATCTTAACATCTCATTGTATTTTGCAATGAGATGTCAAGACCCTGAACAGGGGATTTCATTAGAATCGTCGTAAATTTGCGACGATTTTGCAACGATTCTTATGAAATCTCATTTAAACAATAAACCCTAAACCCTATGCCTTATACCTAAACTTTAACATCTTAAAATCTCATTGTATTTTGCAATGAGATGTCAAGACCCAGAACAGGGGATTTCAGAAGAATCGTGGCAATATCGTCATAAATTTGCGACGAATTTGCGACGATTCTTATGAAATCGCATCTAAACCCTTAACTCTAAACCATATGTCCTATACCTAAACTTTAACATCTTAATATCTCATTATATTTTGCAATGAAATTTCAAGATCCTGAACAGAGGATTTCATAAGAATCGTCGCAAAATCGTCGTAAATTTGCAACGATTTTGCGACTATTCGTATGAAATCTCATCTAAACCATAAACCCTATGCCCTATACCTAAACTTTAACATATTAACATCTCATTGTATTTTGCAATGAAATGTCAAGACATTGAACATGGGATTTCATAAGAATCGTCGCAAATTTACGACGATTTTGCGACGATTCTTATGAAATCTAATCTATACCTTAAACCCTAAACCATATGCCCTATACATAAACTTTAACATCTTAAAATCTCATTGTATTTTGCAATGAGATGTCAAGACCCTCAACAGAGGTTTTCATAAGAATCGTCGCAAAATCGTCGTAATTTTGCGACGAATTTGAGACGATTCTTATGAAATCGCATCTAAACCCTTAACCCTAAACCCTATGCCTTATACCTAAACTTTAACATCTTAACATCTCATTGTATTTTGCAATGAGATGTCAAGACCCTGAACATGAGATTTTATAAGAATCGTCGCAAAAAATCGTCGTAAATTTGCGACGATTGTGCGACGATTCTTATGAAATCTCATATAAACCCTAAACCCTAAACCCTATGCCATATACCTAAACTTTAACATCTTAACATCTCATTGTATTTTTCAATGAGATGTCAAGACCCTGAACAGGGGATTTCATAAGAATCGTCTCAAAATCGTCGCAATTTACGACGATTTTGCGACGATTCTTATGAAATCTCATGTATACCTTTACCTTATTCCCTATACAATAAACATTATTGTCATGGAATGTGAAGATTTTAAGGTTTAGGGTCTTGTTGCACAGGGTTTAGGGTTTATATGGATTTCATCAAAATCGTTGCTAAATCGTCGTAGATTACGACGATTTTACGAGGATCTTATAAGAGTCGTCGTACATTCGTCGTTAATTACGACGATTTAGCATGGAAAATTGTTGTTGTTGATGGGACGTTTTTGCATGGAAAATACAAAGGTACACTACTCCTCGCCACAACGCAATATGGTAATTTTAATATTTTTCCAATTGCTTTCGCGGTTGTTGATACCGAAAATGATGAGTATTGGGAATGGTTCTTTAGACAACTACAACGCGTTATCCCTGATGATGAAGGACTTGCCATTATTTCGGATAGGCATAGAGCAATTGGAAATGCTATTGGGAAGGTTTATCCGCTCGCTAGTCGTGGTATTTGCACATATCATTTGCATAAGAACATTATGTTGAAATTCAGAGGTGGAGAAACTTTCGGACTTGTGAAGAAGGCTACAACCGCGTATAGGATTCTAGAGTTCAATGCCTTATTAAGCTTAGTGGTAAAATTATTATATAAAGTGGTCGTAGATTTGTGGTATAAGATTTATTAAGCTTAGTGGTAGACTTATTATATAAAGTGGTCACATATTTGTGGTATATGACAGTAGATTTATTTAGCGAACTGGTAGATTTATTATATATTGTTTGGCAGGCTTAATAACTTCACAATGTTTTGTAAACAGGTTAGAGTTGAAGATGCTAAGCTTTTGGCTGTGCCAGAGATTGATGACCATCATACAGAAGTCTCGGGCGGGTTATATGTGCATGTTGTCAATTTGACCAATAAAACGTGCACTTGCCGTAGGTTTGATTTGGATAAAATCTCTTGTCTCCATGCCATCGCCGCGGCGGAAGCAAGGAAGACTTCACCGATCTCCCTTTGAAAATAGGTGATAACTCATTATATACCTCATTGGTCAAAAAACATGGTCCTTCGAAAGTATAGTTACATATATACTGCCGCATTTAAGTCATCAAGTATGCGGCATCCAAAATAAACAAGTCTACTGTGGTTAAGCAAGGATTATCCAAACAAGTCTACTGCGATACAAAATCTATAACCCAAAAATCTACCGTAACAGCTTCCTTAATTAGCCGAGTCTATCTCTAGTAGATACTTGTCATCCGCGTCACGACGCGGGTTTAGATAAAACATCCGGACTTCTTCGGGTTCATGTACCTCGTCGTAAATCTCAGCTGCATATTTGAGCTGAATCGCACCAATGTTGCTATCTCTGAGGGATTCCCAACAATGGCCTAGAGCTCAACACTCCACGTACTTGAGCGTATACACACCACAATCACATGTTTATTTGTTAAGAGGAGCTGTTTTAATACAGTAGGTCTGATATTGTGCCTCCTTCATTGTTTTCCTCATCTCTGTTGGTGCAAGTTGCTTCAACAAGAGTGGAATCATCTTCGCATATGGCCTAACAGACTCAATTACGAAGCTCTCCTTATATAAATCGGGAATGCAATCAAAGACTCTGACCTTTCTCTTGGGAATGTTCACCTCAACGGCCGCCCAATGTACGTTCTTGATATTGTGGGCGATGTACAAGATATCCACATCTTGCCCCCATTTCTTCTATGTAGGTGATAACTCATTATATACCCCATTGGCAATGTCGAAATAACCCGAAGAAAAGACCTATGTCTTCTCAGACGGTATAAATTTTGTTGCGTAATCTCGACACCAAACACCGGTGAACACATGATCGATGAAAGCAATCCCTCCGTCTCGATAAGGAGATGGGTTGAGTAACAACCTTTGTCGAAACATATTAAATCATGCGACAATATGCTGCACAATATAGAAATATTGGTTAATATATAACTCTACCGCAATGTAACAACAAATCTGCAAAATTAAAGTTTAAATCTACCGCATAGGAGATGAAATAAATCTACCGCAGATTCAATTAAATCAACGAAAAAGTAATTAATACCTTGTCATGCAACCAGTCGTATTCCTCATTTTCCCACATTTCTTTAGGAGTGATAAGCATGAGGTAGAATTCCGGTCCTGCATATGAAGTCTTGAATGGGTTGTCCCTGAAAATGACCAAAGTGATATATAGTGAGAATGACGAAATTAATTGTACTTCATGAAATGTTAAACAATAAAAAAACTGAAATGACTTACAAATCCGTCTCTATGTACTCGAGCAATCGATATAGTTTTGGTTTTTCTACCTTTTCGAAAGGGTCGTACATAGCAATAGATGGGGTTACACCAACCATTATGCGTTTGACCACCGAACTTCCTACGAATGGTGACAGTTGGGTGGGAGCAAGGTTGCGACCCCTTTTGAGCGGAACTGGTGTTTTCATTGTTGCAACTGCCACCAACTTATCTAATCTTTTTCCAAGAGCTTCCAGCATTTCGTCCTCATCTTCGTCTTGCAATTGTGGGATCTTCAATGAAGGTCTAGGTTAACCTCGTGGAGGTGGTGTAACTTGGTCAGTGACATTGACACAGTCTTTTTCTACTTTCTTTTTATTTTTCGGTTGAGGTTTTGGTGTCTTAGATGTTTGGTTCTTCACTATTGGATCAACCGATTCTCTTTTCACTTTACAAACATTATTTCTTTTCAAACTCGGGGTTCTAACCAACCTTGCAATCGGAAACTCTGGTTCCGACGTTTCCTGCACCTCTAACATCCACGACTGTGGTAATACATAGCACAATTAGCATAGACAATGATATTTGAACACTCTTGAAAATCAGTGATAGCATTTCAATAAGTCTACCAGTGAACATATAATAAGTCTACCATAACAACGCACATCTACCATGAAGCATAACAAGTCTACCATGAATACCATAACAAGTCTACCATAAATATCATAACAAGTCTACCATATAGACCATAACAAGTCTACCATAAAGACCATAACAAGTCTAACCATTAAAGAGTAAAACAAGTCTACTATCGAGAACTGCTTAATTACTGTAAAGGCAAAAGCAATGTGAACAAATCTACCATAATGTTTCTTATTCATCCATTAAAGTCAACCATAACGTAAAACATTTTCCATACAAATCTACTACAACGGTTTTTAAAAAAGCACCAAACATGTTCAGTTTTATTTTTTCTCCTATAAGTTGCGTTAAGTTACTGTAATTAGAGGAGAGACTTGCGTATCGGATCCTTTGTCCCTCCCACTTCTTGAGATGCATTGGATTCTGCATCTACCAACTTATGAACGGGGCCATGCTTGTCCCCTTCCTTTTCCTTCACCTCATCTTTCGCCTCGAGAGACATCCTCCTTTCGATGTCACTTAGTCGAACTCCAACATTGCTAACATTGGTGTCCACTGTAGCGACTTTGGTCGACAATTGTTGAATTGCCCTTAGAATCTCACTTGTCTCCCCGGTGTTCTTTGATTCAAGACTTCTCTCTTCCTTCTCTCTTTCCTTCTCTCTTTCCTTCTCAATTTTCTTCTCTCTTTTCTTCTCTTTTTTCTTCTCTCTTTTCTTCTGCTTCCTAATCAAATCTAGCGAGATATCCATATCTACTTCCTCCCCTTCTTTTCCACTTTCCTCCTCCACAATTTCCATGTCCTTCTTCTTTCCCTTCTTTTTCTCGTTCTTCTTTTCCTTCCTCTTCTCAACAACATCCGTTTCTTCATCCATCTTCGCCTTTTTCTTCTCCTTCTTATTCTTCTTCAAACGTGAAGTCCTGCCACTTTTTGTCTTCCGCTTCTTCCCTTTAGGCTTTTCAACAAAGTCATCATCACTTTCCTCCACGATGGCCTTCCCACTTCTTTTTTTCTTAATAGCAGCCTCTGATTCCTATGCTGTCTCATCCAAGCATCCATCGAGAATATCGCTGATCATGTTATGCAGCTTGGGATTGACATTTGGGGTCAAGGCTTCGTCTTCCCAAAATGGATAAATCTCCTCCGGAGGCTTCACCACTAATATATGTCTCACCCGAACCTACAACCAATGATAAACCATGTCATACAAAAAGTCTACAAATGGAATGACCCTAATATTTGTGCGATATTGTTGCAACAAATCCAACAATTCTACCCCCACTTCACCTAAAACAAATCCAACAAGTCCACCACCACGTGACATAAAACTGAGAGTCTACCACCACATGCCCTAAAACAAATCAAACAAGTCTACCACCACGTGACATAAAACTGAAAGGTCTAGCACAAGTCTACCACAAGTCTACCACCACGTGCCCTAAAACAAATCCAACAAGTCTACCACCACGTGCCCTAAAACAAATCCAACAAGTCTACCACCATGTGCCCTAAAATAAATCCAACAAGTCTACCACCACGTAACAGAAAAGGCTACCATAATCACAACATTCCCATAATTGTTTAAAGCTATAAATAAGAATACCATACTACAAAACAACTCTACAATCCGAATAAGCAAACAAATATATCACCCATTACATACCTTCTTGTCCTCGGATTTCGTCTTGTCCTCCTCTAAAACAGTCTGAAGAGTATATCGGGGGCAAGATGAACGCCACCTCAGTAGAGGAACATCCAAATCATTCACATTCTCTTCTCTTCTGCCAAATTTCTCTCACAATATTGGAACCGACTCATATGCCCATATGAGCAAGGGATGGACACATCCGTGGAGGGTGTATCTATCTCCGTCCAAACAAGCAACTTTAATCGAAACCATTAACTCTTTCATACCATGGCGACCCCACGGATGTCTCTCGAAAGCTGCCTCATCCATCACTCTTTTTCGCACACATCAACGGGAGTCTACTATTACGATGAATCCCCCATACGCCAACTGACAAGATGAAAAGCAATGCCACCATCTTCTTCTTCTCGTAGCTCCATGTGTGGCATTTCTCCAAAACAGCAACTAACTCATTAAAACTAGGACCTTCACCTGGTTTTACACCCAACTATGCCCAAAAAGCTGTGTGGTCTATGTCCCAAGGGTCATCCACATCGATGGGATCACAGTTGAGGCCGGTTATTTCACCATACTCGTGAAGTGAGAACCTAAGCGGATGACCTCCAATGAGTGACCACATCTCATATTGCCGGTCGACCGCCAATTGGTTCGTCACAAAATCATGAATGGTCTTCGCACTCCAGATATACGACTTCAGTGCAAGCTTCAGCAGAACGCCAACCTGAGAATTGTTCATGATGTCAAAGTAAACATCATCACCAATTGCCTCCCTCATCATCCCAAATTCAGCCAGTTTACAGTTATTGTGGAAACTCTTCTTCTGCAAAGGAGATTTCCCTGGCGGATACAATCTGGGTGGGTAATCCTTCTTCCCGCAAGAAGAAGTCATCTCTGCACAAATGTAAGACATATTAGTAAGTCTACCATAATGTAAACCAAATCTACCATGATAAATAATAAATCTTCCATAAAGTAGATCATCATGTATAAACAAATATGCCACCACTGATAATTAGTTAACAAATACATAACACATAACAAATCTACTATCAATAATTAACAAATACAAAACATTCACACCGGAACAAATCTACAAAACAAATCTACCATCATGTACAAACAAATCTACCATCATGCACAAACAAATGGGTAAACGATCTATTTCCCCCTGGGAAGTTCCATATAATAACAGATCCCCCTGAAGTTTGAGCCTAATTTTATTTCTCCATCTAATCAAAGTTTGAATCCTATTTCCCCACGAAATCAAAGTTCCAAACCTATTTTCCCCTGGATATCGGTTATATCGGTTAATGTTAACCATTTTCGCCGAATGGTTTGCAAGCTAAACCACTTATACTGATACCATATCGAATTTAAAACCTGACCCAATTGAATTTAAAACCTAACCCACTTTAAACACGATTTTTTGTTTCTATTCTCTTATTTCATTAACAATTTGTTTTTTTCCATAAAAATAAATAAATTATATTAATATAATGGTATTTTCGTAATATAATAGAACATATAGATATAATTGACATTTGTCCACATTCTTAGGTTAGTTTAGTTTGGTAGACTTGTTTGAGATTACTCTAGTAATAAACACTATGTGTAAAGTTAGATTGATGAATTATCTCTATATAATATCAGGTACATATGTAATAATAGTATAATTAAATAAGTAAAATAGGGTGGAATTGTAGTTTATTGGGACATTTGTACACATTTCTTAACACATGATTCTTTGGAATTATTAGGAAAAACTAAACAGCAAAAAGAAAGAAAGTTTTTTTAACAAAAACAAAAGAAAGAAAGATGCATGTTTTCTCAAAAAAAAAAAAAAAAAAAAAAAGAAGAGAAAGATGCATGCATACTATTAGGCTAGAAAACAAAATTTAATCGTATATAGCTTTACTACAGCCCAACCAATAAGAGTACGGTTTTGCGTCGGTTCAATCTTGGTTAAGGTTTATATGAATCTGTACATATCATTAAGAGCCCATTTCAAAAGAAGCTAATCAATTGATGGGTGTCTCATATCGGTTTAAAAGCTTGGTTTGAAAGGAGCCATTAAATTCATAATTCTTTTTCATAATTTTTCATGAGGATAGACTCAATATATGATTATAATTTTCGACACCAAAACATTAATTAATTACAGTTTACTACTAGACAAAATGACAAATATGGTGGCAGTAAATTACCAGCAAGGAGAAAAAGGAGGAGTTTTAGTACACTACCTCGATATATGCTTGGAGAAATAATGTTCAGAGTCTCCAAATTGTATTTTTTTCATGCAAAGAACTTGATGTTTCATGAGATACTAAAAAAGTGGTTTGTTGGGTTGAAGTACGGAAATGCCGAGAGTCTCCTCTGTTCTCGATTCGAATAGATGGGCAATCAAGTCACATGTGCATTCGTAGGCTTGCTTATGAGAATGTCACACTCGAATCAGACTCATCAGAGGCAGTTAAATGATTTCTTAATTCATAGATTTAGCATGCCTTCCAATCTTATCAAAAGACACTAAACGTTTGATTACTTCTTTCGATTCTTTCTCAATCCAATTTAGGCCATGAAATTGTAATCGAGTAGCAGATAGATTCGTTCATCAAGCATGTGAATATCGTTCTTATGTTCCTTGGATACTTAAGTAGCATAGTACCAAGTTGGTTAAGGGGTCTTGGGAATTCCAATAAAATGATTGCAATGGAGTAATATGAATGGAAAATACATATTCTTGAACAAAAGGAAAACAAACTACGTGTTTCATCCAAGGATCAACATGTGTCTTGAAGACTGTTTTAGACCATTAGAGGCATTAGTTAACAAACTTTTGGCAGAAAAAAAAAAATGCAAAGATGTGGTGGAAATGTATTTTTCCACCAATAACCCAAAATATTATATGATAAAATGGCATATTACTTGCTAAAATATTTTTTTATTTATGTTAAAGTTTTAACTAACGGTTTTTAAACTTAAATGTAAATAATTATATTTAATGATCGCGTTATTATTTGATGACTTAATAATTTTGTTAGTGTTATAATATTGAAATTCGCGGGTATTTAACCTAGTAGTATAGTTAATATAGAAGTTACACAATCATTTTCTTTATGTTTTTTTTTTCCAGAAAAATCTGGAATTTTTACATTCGATATTCCTATTGGATGATATGTGCATTTAACTTCCTTTTATTTCCTGGGATTTTTTTCTTTTTATCAATTGGATTAGGGAAGCTTCTTGCCTAAAGGATTGAAATCGATTCCTTTAAATATTCGTTTCCTTCTTTAATATTTTTGTTCCTCTTGCTTTTCTTTTTCGATTAAATCCAATTTTATTTTATTTTTGGTTCTGATCATCAAATCCTAGTTTCCCTCTTATCATCGAGTTCTTCTTTGTGTATGTTAATTTCGCCTTTTGTCTTTTCAATTCGAGTTTTTGGGATCTGGGTTTTTATCCCGTCAGCCGAAGTTTTTATTTTCTTCTGTGAATTATCGCATATACCGATCGAATCACCATAGCGAAGAACTCCTTCAAGCTTTCTAATCCTCCCGGTCTAATCCTCTTGATTAGCGTGATTAAGAGTTTGTTGGTTTTGCTCTTTTGGATAAGAATAATCAGAGCGATGAAAACAATCCCAAATTTTTCTGAGAAAAAAAACATAAAGAAGAAGAATGTGTAATTTCTATGTAAACTATATTTGATATTCATATTACCAAATTACATCTATATAAATCTATTTGACATTTATGACAACAAATCATGTTAGTTCAGTTGGTAGAGTGCAAGCACATGGACATTGAGGGTGTGGGTTCAACCGTATATGTCCCATAATGGGTGTTATTTATTTATTTATTTTTAAACCATCAAAACGACGTATTTACAGTGTCAATTTGGATTTACCGTTAATAGTTTAACGGGGTTGACTAACGGAAATCAGGTCAATGTATGTTTCGGGCAAAAAAAAATACATGTATGAACATTCAAATATTTAAGAGTTTAGGTATGAGTTCACACACCAAAATTGTTTAGGTACTAATCGTACCAGTTGTTTGTGGCACGAATTTGGCCGTCTCCCCGCAATACACAAAAGCAACAAAAGTTTCTCTTTTTGGCAGTTGCATACTGATATTCAAACACTGATCAAAAGGATGTGTAACTACAGTGATGAGACAACAATTGGGCAGACATTAGACAAACGAACCGGAGTCGGAGATACACCAAACTGGAGAGCATCAAATTGTTTCTTTTAAATATTTCTTTTAATTGAGTTGGTAGTTTACAATGGGAGAATGAGTCTTGCTAATATTTAGGAACTTATCATCCCACTTTTCCAACAACAAAAAAGGTAAGTCTTTTATCTACCCAAAAAACATTTGATTTTAATTTGTTCTTTGAGCAAATTCTCTTACCTTACCCTTAAAGAGAGACCAAAATTAGCATTGTTGCTAACATACACATCTTATACATGCAAGAAGTAAGCTAAACGTGTATTTGTATCGTTGGAAATTTTTTTTTATGATAAAAATAAAAACGAGATTTGTTCATTAGGTTCGAATACACAGTCAGATGTAAACAACACGATAGGAGAGGGAGAGTCTAGAAAAGGCAATAAATTACAAAGAAAGAGAAATCCAATGCACCTCGTCGCAGGACAGACAGAGAGAGAGAAAGAGCACTTGCATCGGTTTTAAATATTAATAGTTTTAAATAAATTTAATTAAATAATTAATTAAATAAAATTGGATCAATAAAAGAAAGACACGCGAGAGACACCCTCCTTAGAACGGTTCTCGTATGAGACACCTTCCTAATACTATTTACTACTTTTTCAATTTTTTCCAATTGTTTAATGTCAGACACTCTCTTTAGACATGCCGATGCTCTAAGGATCTTATTCTTAGGATGCCCTTTTATTAGTGGACTAATGCTGAAACCCACCACATTCAGGTAATTATTGCTACTCGATCTGGCATGTAAATAAGCTTGTCTCTTTAATTTTTACCCATAAATCAATCGTCTAAGAAGTAGTATGAGCCTGCAGCCTTTTGCTCTCTGTCCTTGAGTGACTCTGATTTGTTGATCCTTGGCCTGAAGTTAGTCGGATCCCGTCTGAATGTGATGTTCAGGTGCTGCAAATGCAAGGGGACAACATGTTTATTATGTAGATGACCACTACTCATTCATATTATTAAGACACAAAAAGAGTGTTAGAAGATCTAATTACCGATAAAAAGAGATTCATTCCGCTGAGCAACGACTGCGGAGAATTAGCAACGCACTTGACAGCTGGCTGGCCTTGGTACACAATGACTCGGTCCGCCAGATATGTCGCCATTATGAAATCATGCTCCACGATAAATGCGGTTTTCTTTGCGTGTAGGATGAACCGCTTGATCACCTTTGAAGCTGTGATCCGCTGCTGTGAGTCCAGATGCGCACTTGGCTCGTCAATCAGATAGATGTCTGCAGGCTTCCCAAGGCATAGAGTTATGGCAACCCTCTGCTTCTCTCCACCTGAGAGGTCGCATATCTGTTGATCCAACAGCTCCTCAATCTGGAGCGGTCTCACTACATCCGACGCAAACTGTGGATGCACATACGCATCACGGATCCTGTCATGCAGCAACTGTCTCACCGTACACGCGCGCTTCGAATCAATCCCTTGCGGTTTGTACGACACATTAAACACTGGGATCCCCTTTTCATCTGGGAATGCGCCTGCCTGCCAAAACAGTAGGTAGGAGTAGGATACAACTTTAAGTTTCATTCCTTCAAAGTCTAACCAAAAGGAGAGTAGAGGAAGAGGAGAAATCATCTACCAGCATCCGGATGAAGGTCGTTTTCCCTGTAGCATTCTCCCCGAGCATTACGATAATCTGAGAGTCTGTGAACTCCCCTCCCATCACTTCCAGCTTGAAATCCCCAACTGTCTTACTCATGTTTGGGTATTTGTATCTTGCATAGGACTTCACTTCCCCATCACTCTCCAGTGGAGTATCAGATACCTTGGAAAGAAACAACAATTAACATATCAGTCACAAAACATCCACCGCTTCTCTAGTGGGAGGACGGCTAGGAAAAAAAAAGCTATACCTTGAAGGTCAGAGATTCATCCCTGAAACGCAAGTTTTCTGTGGGGATAAACCCAGCCAAGAACACGTTGATTCCTTCTCTGACAGAAAAGGGGAGAGTCACCACACCATATGCTGTCGGTTTGCCATACAAACAGCAAACAAAATCCGACAAATAGTCAAGGACGCTGAGGTCATGCTCCACCACAATAACGTAGCTGCAACAAAATCCAAAGCCATATGTAAGCAGCGCATATTATGTTCAAGAACAACAGAGAGAGATGAGATGATGATTAAATCAAACCTGTCAGGCCTGAGGAGCGAGCGTATAACTTGAGCAGCTTTGAGTCTTTGCCTCACATCAAGGTAACTGGATGGCTCATCAAACATGTATATCACTGCCTTCTTCAGGAAAACTGCAGCAATCGCAAACCTCTGCAGCTCTCCACCAGATACGTCTGTTACTTCACGCTCCAGGATCTTGGTCAACTCCATATCAGCACAAATCTCCTCCATCATTCCTCTCTCGTCCAGCTTCTCAAGTGTCTTCCCAATCTTACCTCGAGCAACTTTTTTTATTTGGTCTACATGTTGTGGCTTTATAACGTCCTGTCATATAAGAGGAGGCATTAGACTCTGCTTTAATGAACTGCTTCCGTAGGAACAAATATTATCAAGATCAGTTTCCACCCTACCGTTAGATCCTCTTCTACGAGTCGGGTGAAATAGCTTTGAAGTTCTGAGCCGCGGAAGTGATTCAAAATTTCCTGCCAGTCCGGAGGATTCTGCCCAACATGGTAGGTAGTAGAACAATGTCATGTATCAGTTACACAAGAGATGCATATTCAGAGAGGCTACAATTACCTTGTATCTGCCAAGATTTGGTTTGAGTTTATTAGCCAAGATTTTGAGAGCCGTAGATTTCCCAATACCGTTTGTTCCAACCAAACCTAGGACTTGGCCTGGCCTTGGAACTGGAAGCCTGCAGGTGGAGACATATAATTTCTCAGAGTGATTGTCAAACAGAATCAACAAGGCAATACAAAAATTGATAAGATGACCTGTGCAATTTGAAGGAGTTTTCCCTATAGCGGTGGATTGTATCTTTCTCTAAGTCCTTGGGAAGATTGACAATCTGAATGGCTCCAAACGGACACTTCTGCGATTGTGTACCAACGAATCTCAGTTAATGTGTCCAACTCGTATGTTGTCGTCTAACTTGAATACGTACCTTCACGCAGATGCCACATCCTATACAGAGCTCCTCTGATAAGAAAGCAGTCTTGGAAGTAGGAGTCACCTCGATACAAAGTCTCCCTAGCGAGAGAGAAACCAAAACAAATCGTGTTAGGCACTAGTTTCATAGAGAGAATGTTACACCACACAGTAAAAGAGGTTAGCCAGCGAATGGAAACGAGGGAAAAGTACCCGTCTTGACAACAGGACAGCTCTTCTTGCACTCCTGGCGGCATTTCTTGGGCTTGCACCGATCATTATTCACAATAGCAATCCGCGTCAATCGATCTGCCATCCTGCAAAGACGATACTGCAAGGTACGAAAAAATATCAACAACTTTTTACCAGTCAGAAAGAAGAAAATCACAATAGAACAGGCATCCGATAGAAAGCGGAAACTTTATAGCTTCAAAGAAAGAAATTAACAAAGCACAAAAACCTGCAGCATAGAGTGTAGGAGATACTCGACAACCAAACGAAATGTTAAAATCCACATGACCAGAGTCAGAAGCCACCAAAACAAAATCCAAACAAGCAATTCAGGTTCATAGGGAAGGTGTATGCACGAAGCTGATATCTGGGAAACTTTAATTTACCAGTCAGAAAGAAGAAAATCGTAGAACCCACGACAGATCAGGCATCCGAAAGCAGAAATTTTTGAGCTTCCACAGAAAGAAATTAAACCAAAACAATGACAGAGTAGGAGGAGCTTCCTGAGGATGAGCATCGATCATACGAGAGAGCAGTGAAATTATAGATCCACCAACGAGTCAAGCCAAAGGTGGAAACGAGACAAGGAAAAAGAAGGAAACTTTACCCGTATAGGCAGATCGGCGGCGAGGAGACGAGAGACGAGAGACGGAGGGAGCTTAATTCGTGGAAGCGGCAAATTAGGTTTGGGTTCTTTTACGTCTTCTTTCGAAATTGGTTTTTTTTGTTTTTCTTTATTTTTGTCCTTTGTTTTTTTTTAATATATATTTCAGTTTAAGTAGTATTACTATAAAGATACTTTCATGGGACCTTTTACCCGCTGACAACCAAACAAAATCCTATATACTAATTAAAAATAAAAATTGTGGACTCCAAAACCAAAGTATAACAAAATAATATAGTAATCTTCATACAGACTCATACGAGTTTTAGGTATCAGAACCAAGGTTTATGTTTTGATTGAATGAATTTTTGTTTATGACTGATTGTTTTGAATGTTCTGAAAACTAAATCACTCTCATGTCTATTTCCAGTCCTTCAGCGATCAATTCCCAGTTTGCTATTTCTACCTTACAAAAAAATAAAAGTCGTTCATTTTCCTATGATATCAATTTCCTATATGAAATCGAATATGTTCCAAGAAACCAATTGCCTGAAACTACGCTTCCCCTCGTCAATCCGTATGAATACTTTTCCAAAAAGCCTGGTGTCTTCTCTATCAAAAATGTTCGACAACTCATACTAGGCATGGGCATTCGGGTCTTCGGGTCGGTTCTATTCGGGTCCGGGTCTTTCGGGTAGAGGAGTTTAGGACCCATTCGGGTATTTTAGAATTTCGGTTCGGATTCGGTTCGGTTCCATTCGGGTTCGGTTCGGTTCCGGATACCCGAAATATATTCAAAACAACTAAAAAATTGGTTAAATTTTGACAAATATAACTAAAAACTTCCGGATATTTAAATTATTTAGGGTATTTCAGTTGTTTTGGTGTAAAAATAATACATATCTTGAGGTTTATAGTTGTAATTTTGGGTAATTATGTTATATCAAGTCTAAATATAATTAATATTTTGGGTATGTAATTGTTTTTTTTGGTATTTCGGGTACCCATTCGGTTCTTCGGTTCGGTTCTATTCGGGTCCGGGTCTTTCGGGTAGAGGAGATTAGGACCCATTCGGGTATTTTGTCAGTTCCGGGTTCGGTTCGGTTCCTCCTTTTTCGGGTCGGTTCCGGTTCGGTTCTTCGGGTCCGGGTATTTTGCCCATGCCTAACTCATACATCCATCATCAAGCAGGAAGGTTCGAGAATACGTTCAATCAAGCAAGTTCTCATCTTGCCAAGTCCCAGCAACGGAAGAAGAACAGTTTATCTCGCTCAACATTCCAGACGGACTACCAAAGCTACGGCAGCAACAAGGATACACTCACCTACACTTTGGAGTGGTACGAATCGGGCTAACCCTACATACTCGAAAAGGTCTACCGGTCGTAGCACGGATCGCTTTGGTCGACTCTAGACTAAAGTCGTATCAGCAAGCCTGCATCGGTACAGTTCAAACAACATTAAACGCTGGAACAGTATTCATAACACTGTTTCCAAATTTTAATTTCTCTCTGCAAGATCTCAATCTGCTAAAAACGCTTAAAGTCCAACTACAGCTGGTTGGAGCGCCTATGCAAGAAAACAGCGTTGTAGCAACACTACACCACCAGATCGTCTACTGTATCCAGGATCATGCTCTTGACCTTATATTACCCTCATCTGACAAAGCACTTTTCCTCGAAGTCACATCTGCTTCACAAGCTCCAACTACTACTCAAATCCCTCGCCAAATCTCTCGGGAGGAATTAATCAAACGGATACCAGAATCATGGGTTACAAGCTACGAAAAGTTACATCAAGCAGCCCAAACACCGGTCCAGACATCCAAAGTAAGCTTCCATTCACGCAACGATGGAACAACGGAGATCAAGTTTGACAAACCTAGATCATCTTCATTCCGGAAACAACTGTTCACACAATTTGCAATCCAAATTGATGAACACGAGTTCCAAGGTCCATACAAAGAACAATTCCCGAAGCCGATCTCTTTTGGCCAAAACGGACAAGTGATGTAGCCCTTCAAGGACGAAAACGGTCATCAATATTTTTGATGTCTGCTCATGCACGGCCTGCACAGAAGAATCTTACGAATCTGATGACGAGATTCGCCAACGACAGAGAAAGAAGAAAGATTCCCTATATAAGAGGTATCTTGAAGGAGATCCTACGGTTGGTCCACTCGGCGAAGGCAATGGGCGATATGAATACATAGTCCAATATTCTGACAAGCGGGAGACACCTAAGCCAGAAATCATGATATTAAGTGAAGATAATTTTCCTCCACCGGAAGATTTCATCACTGACAATATATCCCATAGTCCAAAGGTTCTTTCCAAAGCAATCAACTCCTCAGGACCGGATCAGTTAAGTCAAGGAGAAAAGGTTCTCAATTGGGAATCGGAAAACACTATGGCTCAGAATCGACTGCTTACCACCATCAATCAGAAGATCGACCAATTTGCGGATGGTTACAGCAAAAGATTGAGTGTTCTTCAAAACTCAATCTCGGAGATCCATAATCGACTCAATACTCTCCATCAAGAAATGATGTCTATGGCTCAACACATGATGGTCAACACTTCTCAATTTCAAGGCAAAGAAGCTGAAATAATTAATCTCCGATTTCAGTTAAAAGACCTCCAAAGATGCCTTGAGAGTATGGTACAACAACGAAATTCTCCCGACGCATACCTTCCTCACCTCGGGAACCTGTCTTCATCAATGCCTATGTACCCGGGAACTTATTCTCCAGGATTTCTCTCTGGTGATCAATATCAACGGCCAAGACGCCCAGTCCCCGGATTCTTATCATCCGATGAAGCGTTCACATCTCGTTATGGCGTAACCCCTACAAACAATTTCAAGCCACGACCAATGCGAGACAAGGCCAGAAGGCAGAAGGAATCGGAGTTTCGTGTCAACCCGACTAAGAAACAAACCATCGCCTCCTCTCAATCTAGTCACGAATCTCTCGACCATGACAAAGGCAAAGAGAAGGATATAGGAATGATTGAATTTTCGATGACTGATCTGCTTGATCACCTAGTTGATCAAGACAAAAGTCATGAAAGGTCGGAACATACACTAGTAAAAGAGCTTCCAGCAAATGACTCCCATTCGACACCAATGATCAGCCGCTTCTCAGACTCAAGCTCCTCTTCTTACAGAACTAAATCTGAAGAAGAATCTCTACCTAAACAGTTCGCTATAGGAGAACCGCCAAAGCATGAGCCAGATATATACGAAGTATTCTCAAACGATGACGAGATGAGTGACACACCCTTCCAAGAGCAAGAAAAGACGACAAGACAGTTCGCCTCAAAAGTCATAACATTCACGTTCGATGACATTCCCTTCGAAAAATGGAATGATCGTCTCGATGAATTTCACGCCTGGATGAACTCCGAGGCCATTACCTCATCATCATACCTTGTCATACAGCAATTCGCGGCACGACTTTCGGGTGCACTCAAGGAATGGTAGAATTCGCTTGGAGAATACAGACAACAACAAGTCTATCAAACCACCATACCGTTGCTTCTTGGAGAAATTCATAGAGAATTTATAGGCACCCCAAGCCACCTCAAAGAGCAACTACAAGAAGAGTTCTTCACAGCAAAGTGTTGTTCGCTAAAGAAAAGAGATCTCGCAAAACACTTTGAACATCAAACACGAAGGTACTATGCGCTAAACGGCCTTAACAACCCAAGCCTCAAACAGGTGTACCTCTCCTCCATTGATGATTATCTGAGCCAACAAACAAAGCTCAATATCAGAGACCAAGGCCAAACAGTCGAAGAGATCTCTATCGGACAAATCCAGCAATACGTCTTCAGAACACTCGATAAACTCTGCAAACAAAAGGAATTCTGGACGGAATTTATGGATAAATCGAAGCACTTATCCAAAGTATGCGCGAGACCAGATCTATCAATCAAGTGTTCAAAGTCCAAGAAACATTGCTCGTGTGGAGATAAAAGCAAAACTCGGCGCTTCCAGAAGTCATCCCATAAACCCAACTTCCCTAAATTCAGGCGCAAGCGGTTTTTCAGAAGAAAGCAGAGCTTCAAAAAAGAGACAAGATGCTTTTTATGCCACAAAGAATGACATTTCGCCAAGAACTGCCCAAACAGTTCAAAGAAAAAGAGGCAGTATCTCATCAACTCCATATCCAATATTGCAGAAGATATCGATCTCGACAATCATGATCTCGAATCGGTGTTTTCATATGACAGCGATGAAAAGGATGTTATATGTGGCTATTCAGATTATGTTGCTTCTGAATCCTCTGACAATGAAGAATGTTGCTTCAAGATCACTCAAATACCTCGTCAAGAAGAGATACAGACGCCGCATCTACCAGTAACAATCTTTGATCCTTCAAAACATGAGGATCCAGTCCATGCTATAGCCTTCATAGACACAGGAGCGCATACAACGATAATGAATCCCAAAATCGTTCCATCATCCATGTGGTGTCCGTACCAACAAGAATTCAGAGTGGCGAATTCAGGGTCACTAGCAATCAAGCTCAAATCAAAGCCAATCACCATAGAGCTCTTTCCAAGGTGTCAGATAACTACAGAAGTTTTAGGATCTTCCGCACTTGGAAAAGACTTAATCTTGGGATGGGATTCGTATTATACGCTGAAGAAGAATTTCGACATTTCGATCGAGCCAAGAGGAATACGATGGAAGACTCTCTACAAAGCTTTCACAACAATACCGCGACTATTCACAATTGAGGAACTTCCATCTCCCGAATTCGGCAAAATTAAAGAAGAGATTACAACAGTCTCATGTGCAGACTCTCACACCGAGTTCCTTCAAAAGTGCAAAACCCCACTATGGCTAAACCAAGGGTTCTTCGTGTCGCTACCATTCAAAGAAAACGTCTATACGACGCCAACAAAAGCAAGTCACGCAGGAATGCCGCCCGCGTTGCTTAAACAAGCAAATGAGGAATGTGACCAACTAGTCAGCCACAAGGTAGTCTCATCGACTAATTCTCCATGGGCGTGCAAGGCATTTTACGTCAACAACAGCGCTGAACAAGCAAGAGGAAAGCTGAGATTGGTCATCGACTACAAACCACTGAATCAATACCTCCAAGATGTCAAATTCCCGCTACCAAACAAAAGGGCACTCTTTCAACATCTTCAAGGTGCAACAATCTTCTCAAAATTTGATTTAAAGTCGGGATTCTGGCAAATCGGTATTCAACCAGAAGAACGGTACAAGACAGCGTTCTGTCTACCTAATCGACATCTTCAGTAGAATGTCTTACCGTTCGGCCTCAAAACAGCGCCATCGCTATTCCAACAAGCCATGCTACGTATATTCAAGCCCCTACACCATACAGCCTTGATATACATTGATGACATCCTCTTATTCTCATCAAACCACGAAGATCACATTCAAGCCCTCAGACAATTCCAGAGCATAGTAAAAACATATGGAATAATGCTCTCAGCAAGGAAGATGATTATAGCCCAGCCCAACATCGAATTCCTTGGAATGCAAATTACAAACGGACAATTTGCCCCGCAGGCCCATCTAGCCACGACGCTTCTCGAGTTCCCAGACAGCGACCTATCAAAAAGACAAGTCCAACAGTTCCTTGGGGTAATCAATTACCTAAGCGACTTTATCCCACAACTTTCGCTGCAAACGCCCACTACAAAAGATGCTGTCCAAGAATTCTCCTTTATGGACAAACAGACAAACAGAAGCGGTCAAAAGGCTTAAGCTAGAAATATAGAAGCTACCACCTTTAAAGATTCCCTGCGAAGGAACACGTGTTCTCTAGACCGACACAAGTGACAAATATTGGGGTGTTGTGCTACTCGAAGAAATAAATGGGAAACGTCAAATCTGCAGATACAAAAGCGGACGCTTTAAAGATTCGGAGTTCCATTATCACTCCACGTTCAAAGAAATCTTAGCTATCAAAAGGGCTATCGAAAAATTCGAGTTCCACCTGATTGGTCACAAATTTCGCATAGAGATGGACATGTCATCTTTTCCAAAAATACTACAGTTCAAGCAGAAGATGGTCCCGCATCAGCAATTATTACGCTGGAGTGAATGGTTTTCGAAGTACGACTTCGATTCCGTTTATTTAAAGGGAACGAAAAATGTTCTTGCCGACATGCTCAGCAGAAATCCTCAAAAAGAAATTCACATGATGGCGAGCTCCTCCGCATCCGAAGGAGGATATTACGATTTTGGAGCCAACATGCCTGAAGTTGCTCATCAGCTTATCAATTTGGGAACTTTTCATGAGCACCTCAAAGAAAGAATTTTCAGGTACCAGTCGATTATCCTATCAAAGTACGGCGTCAACAGTCATTACATCGCGCCAATAGGAATCCATCCAGACTATCCGTTCGCTCATCTCTACAGAATCGAAGATACTGAACTACCAGAAGAAGTTCTGTGTTTCCTTTGGTATCTCTGTTCAGTATACACCATCGGCATCTCTTTTGACATACACTGGCTATATCAAGTCATTAACTCACGCCAGGGACATAAAGATTGCCTCTCTACATTCCTGACATGGTTTGCACCATTAAGTGTCTAGAGCAGTAAGCTGAGAAGATCAGCAAACTTAGGCATTTCACACCCGAAAGGAGTTATATGAATTGCTTGAACCAAACCTTTTGTGAGCTTTACATATCATGCACAATTGGCCATTGAAGTTTGGTGTGTTTAGTGAACTAAATGGACTTGTGATTAATGCTCATCGATTATTTTTGATTGCAAACGAGAGTTTAGGATAATCGGGTAATCGATGAAGAGATTGATACCACGAGAGTGGATTAGTCTTATGTTTGTGTTCCATGTCCTAAAATAGTGTTTAATGCTTCCAAATAATTCATTGTTTAATTGTTAATAATCTCTTTGATAGTTTAAGCCATGATCCAACGCTTTCTCTTTGTGTTTTATTTTCTTTCTTGCATTTCGATTTCTTTCTTCTTTCTTTTTATATAAAACATAAAAATGTTTTTGCTCTAGCTTAGTTTGTTTCTCGTATCTTTGGTGTGTAAACTTTATTCCATGTGGATTCGATCCTAAAGTGCTACATCGACATACCGTTATGATTGTGGTATTGTGCACAATAGGTAATTGTGCGAGCCTAAAAAACTCACATAATCATATATGGTTTTCAAGATTACGGTTTCAGATGATAATGTTAAGAAGATTAAGACATCATATTATGTTGACAGGTTTACAACAGATGGTCATATGATTGAGCAGTTCCAGGATCATGTATACTCACAGGTCTGGGTTCAAAATTTTATTTGTTTTGGTTGTTTCCTTGCAAGTTTATATCATGTTTTGACGGTTTTCATTTTTGTTTGCAGCCCCCAATTACAATATCAAGCTCTAATGGAAATACTGACGTTTTGCCGGTCTCGACACCTACTCCTACCTCTAAAAGACAAAGTGATGATCTTGGTGCAAGTTCTACTCCACCACAAGCCTCGGCCACCAAAAAGAAAAGGGGTTCGGCGTCGTAGGCTATCAATGCCGAGAATCTCTTTTGAGCACATTTTTTTTATTTTCGTTGGGTTTTGTAAGACTTATCTTTCTAGTTTTTTTTTTTTTATCTTTTAAAACCCTCGGTGGTTTATTGTTTACTTTATATTTTTATTTCATTTTATTTTATTATGGAGGTTTGGTTTTGATATTTTGACAAACTCTTTATATTTTTGTTTTGTGTATTCGTATGTTTCGTGAACTGTATACATATCTTCGTGCGTTTGATATTCGTATATTTTATCACATTTGAGTCTCATATTTTCCTTTGTGTTTCTTCTTATTTTCAGTTGTATTTTTAACACATTTAGGTCCCAAATTGAGTCTCATATTTTGGTAGACATCCTAGGGTGTTCTTGTGTTGTTTTTGGCTTGCTGGAACCTTTTTTAGGTGTTTGTTAAAAGTTTGGATCAAAATAAATGTATGGAGTTTAAAGGAGGATCAAAGGAGAAGCGAGTGGAGCAAAAATAAGAACAGATCGGTTGTTGGATCTGCTTGACATGTCTTCAGTAAATCGATCATACCTCCTGAACCATAGCCCCGAATGACACGAATCCAACGCTCACGCGAAGCTAATTCAATTATCTATCTCGTGTAAAACTTTCAGAATAATCAAGGCGCGGGAAGGCCTTCATCCGATTAAATCAAATCCGACAACTTTTCACTTTCAAGCCAACTTTAATGGACTTTAATCGATTTGCAATTCTCTCACTTATGGGTTTTTGATACTGGTATTTCATAAACACTCTGGTTATCTTTTGCATAATTTTTACCACCCTTGTTAACCCGAGTGGCCATTCTCACATTTAGAATGGTTTACATACCCTTAAAACCAAGCCGTTCCTTTCATCCTTGTAATTCTTGAGTGAGGCATTTTCTTGATATTGTTACATTTGTAAAATCTTGTGAGAATCGAGAACGACAAAGTATAAGTTTCCATAGGCTAGACTTGATTGATCTAAAGAAAGGCTAGCATTAGGAGGCTGATTTGAGATTGGTACAAAAGGTTTTAGTATTGGGAACAAGAAAAACCAAAAAAGGGAAGTGAAATGGAAAAGAAAAGAAGAAAAAAAATCATGGTTTATCCTAGAGAAGGCTTGAAAAAGATAATGACTACACCAAAAAAAAAAAAAATTCTTAGGGATTTGAAATGGAAAAGAGTTGATCACAAGAAAACTTTAGTTTTACTTGGGAACAAAGGAAACACTTGGGTATAATGAAAAAATTCGAAGCTTGGGATTGGGTAGAACATGGAAGCAAAAACTTTGTATGTGTTAATTGTTCACATTCTCCTTGCTTTTATGAGTGTTGGCAATCTTTTTCCTTGAAAGTAAGCTACCAAAAGAAGTTTCTTGTTTGAATTTTAAAATTCTCTTTTTCTTAAACCGACTGGATTGGATCAATCCCCCATTTGTGAGACTACACTTGAAAAATAAAATTTGAATGTGAGGAGTTGGTGGAAATGACAGTTAGCAAAAGCTTGGATTCGATGTTTAAGAAAAAAAGATTTGGAGTTGAGATAAGCCTAGAAGAGTTAGAGTCAATTTTGATATGTCTTTGCAACATTCTAACATTGCTTAAAGGTTTTGTGTCGAGTTTTTCGCTAAGTCTTTTGGCTATGAGTTCCCATTTTTCAAACCTGTCCTTGATTTACTATGTTTTGTTCGCTTGAGGACAAGCAAATGGCAAGTCCGGGGGAGTTGATATTCGTATATTTTATCAAATTTGAGTCTCATATTTTCCTTTGTTTTCTTATGTTTCTTCTTATTTTCATTTGTATTTTTAACACATTTAGGTCCCAAATTGAATCTCATATTTTGGTAGACACCTTAGGGTGTTCTTGTGTTGTTTTGTGCTTGCTGGAGCCTTTTTCAGGTGTTTGTTAGAATTTTGGATCAAAGGAAATGTATGGATTTTAAAGGAGGATCAAAGGAGAAGCAAGTGGAGCAAAAATAAGAACAGATCGGTTGTTGGATCTGTTTGACATGTCTTCAGTAAATCGATCATATCTCCTGAACCACAGCCCCGAATGACACGAATCCAACGTTCACGCGAAGCTAATTCAATTATCTATCTCGTGTAAAACTTTCAGAATAATCTGGTGCGGGAAGGCCTTCATCCGATTGGATCCAAATCCGACAGCTTTTCACTTTCAAGCCAACTTTTCCACTTTGAAGCCAACTCATTCACCTTTGACCACCCATAAAGAACAAGAGTGTTGGACATCATCATGCTACAACATGATCACTCTTCTTTTCCTTTAATTATGTAAGCTAATAAACATTATAAAATGTGTAGGTGTTGCTTTTGTATTCCTATATAAAAGGGTGAAATCCCTCTTGTAAATCATCAACTCATAATACAAACATATCTCTTACGTACTCAAATCTTAAACACTCTCTCTTTTCTTTCATTTTCGTTTTTCCTTTCATGCCTATGAAGGATTGTTCATCATTTCTCATATAGTGGAGATTTTTCTCTAAAACTCTTCCTCTTTTCTGATTTATTTAATTATGTCTTTCATTTCTATCATCTATTATTGTTATATAATTATGTGTGAGTAATTCTATCATGAGTTAAGGGTTTGGTAGTTTATGATGTTTTGATTTAAAAGATTGGAGATGTTTAAAACTAGAATTTAATTTATCCTCATGTTTTGAAAATAATCTTAAAGTTAGAAGTGAGTTGGAAAACCATTTCTTGATTTTAGATAAATCGCTACCCGAAAGGAGATTGCGATTTGTCTTGTAATTTTCATCTCATGCTTTTCATTCTTAACCTATGGAAATATAAGTCTAAGTTGAATTGTGATTTAAATTATCTTGAGTTTATAGTTTATAAATCTTTTATTTGCAATTGAGAAATCAGCTTAAATAAATTATTTATAAAAGGATTAGTATCATGGAAATGAACTAGTCTAAATTAAGTGATCATGATCTAGGAAATAAATTGATTTAATTGTTTTAAACATCATCTCTCAATTATCAAACATTTAGAACGAAATACCAAACCCGAAAACTCATGTCTTAAATTCTTGATTAAAATTCCGATTATTTTGTGCTTATTCCAAAACATTCAGATTAGATAGATTATATAGAAACAGAGCATTACATAGTTTTCATAGTATCTCTAGTATTCCAAAACATTCAGAATATATTAAACGGATCATTACATAGTTTTTCATTACACATGCCAATTAAAAACTTTCATCAAAATCACATGACATAAACATAAGGATTGTCTGATCCAGAAACACCGATCACACATTGCTCTTCCTCCTTTAACTCTCTCATCGAACTCATTAACATAACCATGGCCCACTGGAGTGTAAGGAGTACACTTGCATGAATTGAGGGGAGCGGTAGTGATTAGATCGAGTTTTTCTTGGAATAATGGTGGGGTCTCCACTTTCCAAGCGATACCGTTCCCTAGCCTGCTTCAATGATCTTCCTCCGTGTTTGGGTATAGAAATCCTTGCTAAGACTATTGATGATTGGAGAATCACTTACAGAATGCGGAGTCATTATTCTTCGTATCATTGCGTAAGTGTATTTAGCCTCATAGTATCCTCTTTCAGCCGTAAATCTGATGGACTCCAAGCCTTCTTCCAAGTGACCGTTGCAGAAGAAGCCAAGCAGACCTCTCATGAAAAAGGCGGAGGGATTTCCAAGCTCCGAACACCGAAGCCTGAACTGAGTGAGTGAAGGGAGAGGGACGAACCACTCCTAGTCTGCCATGGCGAAGAGGTCCACTTCCTTAAAGAATATATCTTCCTCGATCACACTGTTGAAGATCTTGCATACCGCTTTCGCTCTTTTCAAATCTCTGAAGGAGTTGCATGCGAGGAACAAGATGATGATGTGGAGAAGTTGTCAAGGCAAATCCAGAAGTTGCATGAGAGGAGGAGCCAGAGGAGCTTGATCCCTTCGAACATTTGATATGCTAGAGCTAGAGCTTGCTAAAAATCTCTTTGAAAATCTCTTTATCTTCGGAGACTTTAGAAGTTTTGGAGACGGTTGGTGTTCTTAATTTTCTAAGTTTTTTTTATAGACGGTTGGTGTTCTTCGGAATATTTGGAGAGAAGATAACTCTCTATTTGAAGTTAATTCGATTTGACTTTAGTGGGTTAGTGCGGTTGTGGTTATTAAATACTTCATTTAGTGGGTTTGCCTACTGTCTCCTCATTAATACTCTTGGTTTTTTCAAATATTACCAGTAATACAATATTGATTTGATACGATTTAATGCATCTAAAATATAGTTGTTCTTAATATTACCAGTAATACACCAAACCAGAAATATTAACATATAGTTATCTCTTAACAAAATCAGTATTAACAAAATCAGAATTTGAAATCTCATGCATTAGATTACTTCGATTTGACACTTAGTCTTTGGAGAAGATAACTTCATTAATATTCATATACAGTATAAAGAGCATAAATACAATATTTAATGCATCACATATATAGTATTTAATGCATCTTCATTTTTCTCAGTTGTCTCAGTATTCCTTAGTAGTCCAAATATTTCTTAATTGTCCCAATGAGACTTAAAATTGTTAGAAAAAAAAGTTGTCCAAAAATTATATTATTATATTAATTTATCCGACATGATTCCACCGGATCTCGACTTTATCCGATCCAAATCGTGGTTGGGTCTGTAATTATGAAGAATTCGATTGGTTTTTGGGTTATTTACCATTTTCGCGAATTAAAATAAATCAAAACAAATTTGATTATTAGAGGAAGACTATTTTAGAATACAATTTAACCAAAGGAGCATTCTAGTGTTAAACCCTCAAATCGTCTTGCTCGCCGGCGATTAGAAGGCCCATGGCGGAGAGAATCGTGGCGACGGGGAGGAGAAGATCATGACCTCGAAAACGGAGACAAGCTTGGTTTCCTGGTACTCGCGATACTCGCGAATTTCACTTTTATTTTCCGGGAATCTCCGATCAACATCGCCAGTTCAAAAGACCTAGTTTTGCCGATCTCCTCACTCTAGCGGAGAAGAAGAAGAAGATGGGGATAATACGGAGCAGCTTCTCTTTCCTCACGGGAACAGTGTGCGGGATCTACGTCGCCCAGAACTACAACGTTTCCAACATCAAGAAGCTTGGGCACTGCGCCGTCGCAATGGCGAAGCAAGTTGAGGAGAAATATCGCAAGCCCTAAAGTAGAGACGACGTTTGACAGATTCCACTGCCTTCTCCTGCAAAATCGTTCTTTTTTTTTTCTTCTTCTCCTGATAATTTTGGTACTTTTTGAGGGTTTGTTGTGGGATTGTAAATTCAGAGAAATTTCGACAATCAAATAGAAGCAAAGGAAAATTCTTTTCTCAGATTGCAATTTGATCGGTTTAATGGCATAGCTATTTTGTTCGTAAGATCCTTATTCTTTATTTGTTTTGAAGATTTTGATCTTAATTTTATGCTTATTCAAACCTTAGAAAACGATGCAAATCGAAGATTCCTTCGAAATTTCTTTCAACTTTTTAATTGATTACCGTGTTAAGGCGAACTTTGTGGTTGACTTATTGATTAGAATATGGAAAGTATATATTTTGCATTAAAGTGGTTATTTATTATTTAATTTCTTAATTATTTTTAATATTATATATTTTAAAATAATAATCAATCTATATATAGAAGATACAAAAAAATATATATTCAAAATCTTGCTATACTTTTTCACTATAATTTATTATATTTTATTTGAATATATATCAAAACAAAAGTTGAAAAATATTTTACTAATTTTATAAAAAGTTAGACACAAGAAAACTATTTTTTTTTAAAGAGTTCGTAGACTAACCACAAAAACCAGAGTCATTTAACGGTGCATATTAGAGTTATGTTTTCAAGATTATAAGTTTTTGCGGATTAGCCCGAATAATATTTTAGTTCACTGCAAAACGGGTTAAATAGACAAATTATTACAAATTGACAGTTTTATCTAAAATCATTAGTTAGTCATATTGTAAAATTCAGATAAAAATAATTTTTTTAAATTTCAAAACAATCTTTAAAAAAAAAATTAACATGCGCTATAATTAGCGCGGATTAAGTCCTAGTTATACCAATATTTGAGAGAGGAAGTATTATTATTATTTGTGTCATATAATGAACGGATACATCTCTTTATCTATACACTATTAAAAGATAGTAAATTTATCTTTTAACCTTTATTTACGTGCGATATTACGGGATATGCCATTAGAGATTTTATTTGTTATAACCAAACAAAACAATTCAGAGATGATAAATCTATTACTGATAAAAGTCGATGTTATATGCATCTAAGGGTATCCACATAGGATTTTAAACACTCAATTTTATTGGTCGACATCAATATTCGAAATTAAGAAAGTTTCCAAACTTTAATATTATTGTTAATACAAATATAAAAAATAATGAAATTATGTATAAAATTTCCATTAATAACAAAAAACCAACATGATATTAAAGTAAGAAATTTTTGTAATTTAAAATAGTTGTCTCAATTATATAAATAATTAAGAATAATGATAGAATTACCATAATTATTAAACATAACCATAATTAAATGATATTAAACATAATCGCATGTTTAGAGAGCACTTTGTATATTATGATGGAATAAATTTACCACCATTTTTGTTACAAAAAATAATTTATTATTTATAAAAATATATATGTTATTTATAAAAATTAAAGTTACTTGATTGTATGGCTTTCCACATAGAGTTTTAATTAACCAGTAATTATAATTTACATTAGCATCTACATTTTTGCCACATGTCCATAAAAACTCACACGACCGTATGAAATAGATAGTGTGGAAAGGATCGAAGAAATTATATTTTTATATTCGGCTTGGGATTGCCATAGATCAATGTAGGAGTTCTTTATTTTTAGTTGTTCTATTTGTTATTCATTTCCTGATTAGTTTTTATGTAAGTTGTATTGATTTTGCCTACTTAATTGTCTTCTTCATCAAATATATGTTATGATGGAATATAAAAAAATAAAGAACAGCATGAGAAAACATTCACCCATGGATTGAAAAATACGACTACAATGAAGGAAAAATGACCATGTGTAAACCAATTTTCTCATCTATAAAATAATGTTTGTTACTTCAATATTCATTGCAATGATCCTTAAATATGAGAATTAAATCATCATCGCTTAGGTTTATGATCTCATCGAATAACCATTGAAAAGTTATCACAACCAATATGTCACTAGAAAAATTCCGGCTTCTATCTCTTCAAGGTAAAACTTACAAAAAATATATTTACTTTTTTGGATTTTTTATTATAATTTTGTTTCAAAGTTCATTCCATATTCATATATTTTTTTGGTTTAAAAATTATACGAATTGTATAGTTCATATTATCATTACCAAAGTAGTCTTCTTTGAATGTCTTGATAGAATAGGGAAGTTATCTAGTCAAAATATCCCTTTTCCCTGGCTTGCAAGAAATATATATACTCTCTCTTGCAAGAAATACATATACATGTTGTTAATGCATTCTTTTATGTAGTTCCCTGCTATAGCGTTTATCCAGGAGACTTTTTCTTTCTACCCGTCGTCTGCCTTCCCATCAGTGAGATCTGCTGCTCTCCCGCCTAGCCACAAATATTTTCTAGGGACTCTGCCGCCATTGACGACCAGCTCTCTCTTCAGGGAAACCTCCTAATTTTCGTTGGGGACCGCCTGTATCGCGCTCTCTCTTCGTAGGTATGATTGAGAGGGTCGTAAGCTTATTCAAGACGTGGGGGTGATGCGTGTTATGAACGAGCAGTCATTAGTTTTGGGGGCATGACTCATTCAGGATGAATGGCCGTCGCCTCAGAGAAAGGTTTCCGCCAACTTAGGCCCATATGTGCTCAATCAAGAGTCCCCCCCCCCCCGAGTGATCTTCCTCTAGCCTATGTTGGTTAAACCACCACCATAGGCGCGATGGTGGGTTTTGCGATGACTTCCGGCATCTGGAGTGTGCCCCCAATAGCTTCTTGCTCGCTCCTCGCGGGCCTCTCCTCCCTTGAGAAGTCCGCCCGTCGGGTTTTCTCTCATTTTTCTATTCTTCGAGCTATCTAGAGACACTCTCAATATATGGCGTTTTCTTGATGCTCCAACTTTCTTCTTCTTGTTGGAGCGGACTCGACCAGGTACTCGTCCCACCATTCGAACGGTCCGTCGGCGATTCTTGCATCCACGGCGATCCTTGAACTCTGCGGATGCTCCTCGAGTCTCACAGTTCGTTCCATCTTGTGTAGATAGGAGAAACTGCTTCCCCTCCTTCTAGCGCCAAATTGTTTCGGATATTTTTCGTCCTTTCGGGGAAGCAGTTCTCCTACACAAGAAACAATGTGTTAAGAGCCTGAAAAACATGATTGGGGGGGGGAGTGTTTTCTGATGACTCTTCGACGCTCAAGTCATTAAACAAGAGAAAGAAGGACAACAGTTTTGGCGTCGGTCCAGAAAGTGTCAAAAAACATGATAGAACGGTTAAATGACTTTGGGTCCGGATCCGCAAAGTATATGGTATTTGTGAGATAATTTCTGGTGATGAAAATGGAAAATATGAGAGATTTAGGGTAAATTTGGCCAAGAAACAGCAGGAAGATGAACGTCCAAAGATTTTCAGAGAGTCCGGGAAGGGCTTTGTGTTTTGAGAGAAGATTAATCTTAAGTGTAGTGTGATATTAGGGTTAAAAGATCCGTCCCATGACTCCGGGGAGTACAGAAACTTTTATAGAGATTACCTGACCCATATCGTATATCGGGTCGTGTTTTCTGGTGTTTGGTCGGATCATGGATCTTTTATGCACCAAGGACTACCATCGTACGGTTCTATCCTATATTGAATCGTCCGTACTATGTTCCAGCGAATTTAGCGCTGCGTGGTCTGCACGTCTGTCTCTTAGCGCCTGAAACAGTGTATTACAAATCTTTACTAAATCTTAGGCGCGAGTATTTCGAAATACAAAGTGCAGATTTTGGAGGGAAAATAACAAGGTTCAAAAAATCGCTAGGCGGTAACTAGGAGCTCGATAGGAGTCTAGCGCCTAGAACGACCAGTCGGAACCTAGGCGGGACCTAGACGTTAACNTAATAAAAAACATAAAACTTTGACATAGAAAATACTAAAACATCACCAATTAAGTTTTTAAAAGAAAAAAAAAACAAAAAAGCATTTGTATTTTTTCCAAAATAAACCTATAAATTGACAAACATTGAACACATATCACAAGAAACCAAAGATTTTTAATTAGATTTATTTTGATATATAACAAATATCACAACTCGTGAGAAAACTAGCGTATAGTAAAAAAAAAAACTCGCTTAAGCAAAAAAGTAAAAGTCCCACATCGGTCAACCTAAGGAGTACGATTAAAAAATCTTCTATATATAATAATGTGGTTTGAGAGTTATAGTAACGAATGGGCCCATCAAGAATTTGGATCAAAGAGTAAATTTTTAAAAACACCAGGCGGTTTAGTCGGGTTTAATCGGTATTTATCGGCCGATTAATACATGACCGCATAATTAGTTCAATTATATGAAAATCGAGTCGGCTGCCGGTCTTACCCGCCTAGGCGAGCGGTTAGGCGCCGCCTAACCTGACTTTTAGAACCATGAAAAATAATGATATTCTCGCTCATAGTATTGTCTCTTACCTTCCCCGATAACTTTTTAAGAATATCGGATTGTTCTTACCTTTCCGAGTATTGGTACTCGTCATTTAGGATCTTACCTTTCAGGCATTGCTGCATTGTCTATATTAATGTAGTCGGGGTGTTGACCTATTCCAGTCCGAATCACTCATCTCTTTACTTCCCACTTCCACTATCCGAGAATGTTTTTTTGGAAAAGTGTCCAGAAATTTATATAGTATGGGGCACATATTATAATTAATATTTAGATCAAAGTCACTTAAATAAATTGTGTACTAATTACTTAAGAGAAAAATAAAATTAGTGTGTGGCACATGCCACACCTTCTCCTTACTTGTGTCCGCCCCTACTCCTTATCATTTCAGAACCATTCATCTCCTTACTTTCTACTCCCGCTATTCAAGAATGGTTTTGGGAAAAAGTGGTGGTTCTTGTCTTGTCCTAACATATCCTAAGGTTCGACCACCTAGCCTCGTAACCACACATTTTTTTAGCGATGCACTTTTAGGATAAGTGGCTGTTTATTCTACAATGACACGTTCATATAACATGTCATGTGGTTCTTTAAGTGATGCATTTTTAGGATTAGTGACCGTATAATCTACTATGACACGTGTCATTATGTTAATCGTCTATCATAAGAGAAATTATTTATCACCAACATTTTATTTTTCAAAAATAAGGTATTATGTTTACTTTTAATTTTTTTTATTAATAATATAAGTTCGAATTTTAATAAAATAGTAAACGGGTAGTAAACAAGTCATTTTTTCAAAGAAACCGGGTCAAGGTTTTAGAAATCAACTCGCTTCCACTTCACTCTCATCTCCACCGGCGGTCGGCCTCACGCCGGGCAACGAGAACAGTCCAGCGCCATGGGTAAAAAAAAAAAGAAAAAGGTGCGGCCTTTGATTCCTCCTCCGAGATTTGCTCACGCCTCTTATGAATCTTCCATTCGAAGATCCAGCGCTTCGTCTTCCTCAGTCGGTGTGGATACTAAACCCGGTGATGGCTCCTCCTCGACCACGCCTTCATTTGCCTTTGTCCCGATGTTCCTCCGGCTGCTCCGGCGGCACCTTCTGTCGAGAAGAGCTCCTCCTTCTCTGCCTCGGGAAACGGTCCAGATCTAGATCTGCACAGTACTTCGGAGAACTTGGAAGCTCCGATCTCTCCCGCTTCTCTAGCGGCACCTGCTTCTCAAGCGGCTCCTCCCGCCTCTGCATCTTCGGTAGCTGGTTCTTTCCGTGCTCATGTCTCTCCTCCTCCGGTTCTTGCTCGTTCGTATGCTAGCCTCGTCAAAGACTCATCTCGAATAGAACCGACCGGCTCTCCAACAGAACATGTTTCGGGCGTTCCTTTCATCCTTATTCCAGACGAGAATCTGGAAGCTGCGAAAGAAGAATATCTTCGCACAATTCCACGGCCATCCTCTGGATATGGGTCACGTTATTGGTGTGGTAAATGCAATTTGGGCCAGAACAGGACCGAGAATCTTTGTTCACAGAATTGGTCCCGGATCTTTTCTCTTGCGAGTGACCAATCCGCGAACAAGAGCTATCCTCCTCAGCAGGAATCTCTGGAATATTGTTGCCTTCGCGATGTTCGTTGCTCCCTACTCTCCAGATGCTGACCCGGAAAAGCCTCCGCTCACCTCCGCTGATGTATGGTATAATTCAGAGGAGTTCCTTACCTTCAATTCAATAAGGACAGTTTGAGTCGTATCGCTACAGGTGTTGGAGAACCTGTTAAGCTTCACCCTGAGACAGAACGCAAAGAAAACTTTGAAGTAGCCAAGATTGTGGTGAAAGTTAATCTGCTGAAGCCTCTACCCACCGAAATTATCTCTGGATACCGCAATGACCGGGAGTTTGTAATATATGTGTCGTATCCTTGGATGCCTCCTCAATGTGATGATTGCAAGGAGTTTGGGCATTTCTCATCTCATTGTCACAGGAAACCGCCTCCCGCTTATACCAAAAAGAACTCTGCAAGATATCGAAGTGGAAGAGCTAGTAAGAGAAATCGTTCTGCCTTGAGGACATGGCGCCTCAAAACTCCCCGTCATCGCTCCAAGTCTACAATACATGTGGGTGTTGGTTTGCATTGTGAGGGTTCAGCTGTGGGCTTGAGAGATGATGTTGTTTGGAAATCATTCTGCCTCGAGGAAAAGGCGGTCCCAAACTCCATGTCATCACTCCAAGTCTGTGGTTCAGGTGGTTGGTGATTCGCTTTCTGAGGGTTCAGCTGTGGGCTCGAGAGATAATGTTGTTACTCTCCCGCCTTTACCCAATCTCGCAAATGATGTTCCTAATCCGCTAGATTAATCGGCTCAGCTAGGAGCAGCTATTGCTGGTGCTGAATTAGTCAAATCAGATTATAGGGTTGATTCAGAAGATAATCCTTTCATCCTGGTTTCCCGCAGGAAGAGTGGCCGTCGGGTCACACAATCCCTCTAATCCCTTTAAGTATGTTTTTTGTCTGGAATGTACGTGGATTAAATAAAGAATCTCGACAGGATTTCGCAAAGGAGTGGATTACCTCCCATAAGCCGCTTTTTGGTGCCGTTTTGGAAACGCATATACAATCTACAAATTCAAGGAGAGTAGCGAGGGCTATCCCTGCTGATTGGAAATTCTTTGGTAACTTTAATAGTCATTTCTCTGCTAGGGTGGTGGTAGTTTGGGATCCTCGGGTTTCGGTGGTGATATACAAGTCTCCGGCTCAGTTGGTAACATGTGGAGTTTTTATGGAAGCTGCTAATATCTCTCTTACAGTTTCTTTTGCTTACGCCTTTAATCTGTTCCAGCAGAGGTAAGAGTTATGGGATGAGTTGGCCTCTCTTCAGTCCAGTATCTCATTCACCTTGGGCTGTAGTGGGAGATTTTAATCAAATCCTCCGCATCTCTCAGCACTCTAACAATTTGAGTACATATGTTGATATTGCTGGAATAGATGACTTTAATCTTGCCTTACAGGACGCAAATCTTTTTGAAGCTCCTTCTAAAGGGTTATTGTTCTCGTGGTGGAATAAAAGTGACACTAATCCAATCTCTAAGAAGATAAACCATGCCTTCATCAATGAGCATTGGGCTTGCTCATTTCCATCGGCTTTCTCGGAATTCCTTCCTCCGGGTCAGTCTGATCATGCGCCTTGTTTGTTCCATGTCCCTTCTCTGAAGCGTAAGGCTAAAAAACCGTTCCAGTTTTTTCAGCATATCATCGATCATCCAGAATATCTTAAAACAGTAAGCTCTCATTGGTTAGCCGATTCTATCCAGGGTTCTCGGCAGTTCAAGCTTATTTGGGCTCTCAAGCTTCTTAAGCCTTGTCTGCGAAGACTAAATAAGAGGAAATTCAGTGGTATTTCTCAGAGAGTTAAAGCTCAAGAGGCAGTTGTTCTTGACCTACAAAAAAGGCTTCTTTCTTCTCCCTCTCCAGATGCAGCTGCTGAGGAGCATCTAGCCATGAAAGAATGGCAATCTCTCCTCAAGGCTGAAGAGAATTTTTTTAGACAAAGATCTAGAATTCAATGGCTTCACTTGGGAGACAGGAACACGCCTTTTTATCATAAAGTGGTTATTCAAAGGAACTCAAAGAACCATATCTACTTCCTCAGGGATCACTTGGATAGGAAAATTCTCTCATCAGAGGGAATTAAGGAGCTTGCATCGGGATATTTCAAGGATATCCTTGGAAAAACAGATTTACCTTTCTCTCCTTGTTCCTTGGATTTTCTGCAGAGTTTACTTCCCTTCCGGTGTTCCCAGATTCAGTCAGAGGAACTTTTGAAGCCTGTTTCAGAAGAAGAAATAAGGAAAACCCTCTTTGTTATGCCTTTGAATAAATCTCCAGGGCCTGATGGATTTTCGGTTGAATTCTTCCGCTCGTTTTGGAGTGTTGTTGGGAATGACTTAGTTGCAGCGGTCCAAGAATTTTTCAGGAATGGTCGGATGCTCAAGGATATTAACACCACAGCGCTAGCCTTGATTCCTAAGATCCCGGAAGCTAGCAAACTTTCGGACTTCAGACCCATTAGCTTGTGCAGTCTGGCCTATATAGTGATCTCGAAGTTGATAGCCAACATATTGAAGCCTATCTTGATGTCGTTTCTATCTCCTAATCAGGCTGCGTCTTTAAAGGGAAGAAGCTTGGGAGAAAATGTCTTCTTGGCCTCTGAGGTTATTGGGCACTACCGTAAGCCTTCTAATGACAAGAGTTGTTTGATTAAAGTTGATATTCGAAAGGCTTTTGACACTGTTTGCTGGGATTTTTTCCTCAAGTTGTTAGAAGCCATGAACTTTTTGCCTCTATTTAGAGTTTGGGTGAAGGAATGCATTTCGTCGACGAGATTCTCGGTCTTGATTAATGGAGAGCTTGCTGGTTTCTTTGAGGGGAGAAAAGGCTTAAGACAAGGAGATCCTTTGTCGCCATATCTATTCATTATCACAATGGAAGCATTGTCAATGATGCTTGATGAGGCTGCAAGAAACATAAGGTTTGAGTTACATCCCAAATGCTCTAATCCGCTTTTGACCCATCTGTTATTAGCAGATGATCTTCTTCTCTTCTCAAATGGTTCCTCCGAATCACTAAGTGTTTTTGATTGAGCTGCTTGCCGACTTCAAGAGGTTCTCAGGTCTTGATATGAACCCATCTAAGTCAGAAATATTTTTCCCTGGATATTATGAGGTGGAAACGAGGGATCTAAGTTTGTCTTCGGGTATTAAGCTGGGGCGGTTTCCTACAAGATATTTGGGGCTCCCCTTATCTCCTTCCAAACTGACCTTTGCGAATCTGCAGCCTTTTCTTGAGAGGATTACAACTAAGCTTCACTCTTGGACAGTTAAGTTTATGTCATATGCTGGGAAGATCCAGTTAGTCTCTTCGGTTATATACGGAATGGTGAATTTCTGGAGCCAGGTATTTGTCCTTCCAAAGAAGTTCTATGAGAAGGTAGACTCCCTCTGCTCAGCTTTTCTTTGGAAAAATTCTTCATCCTCGGCTTCTGGTGCGCGTGTGGCGTGGGTAGATGTTTGCAAACCTAAAGAGGAGGGTGGATTAGGGATCAGACTCCTTGAATATTTTGAGGCGGTTTTCCAACTGAAGCTGATTTGGAACCTCTTTACTAGAGCTGGTTCTTTATGGGTTGCTTGGGTCAATGCGAACCTGTTTTCAAGAAAGAGTTTTTGGTTGTCATCTGATAGCTCGCGCTTTTCTTGGAATATGAGATGCTTACTCAGACTGAAACCTACTCTCCTGCAATTTCTGAGATGCGAAGTGAAGGATGGAAAAGGACAGCTTCCTTTTGGTTTGATTTTTGGACTGATTTTGGTCCTTTAATTCAATTTCTCAGAGAATCTGGTCCATCTCTATTGCGTATCCATAATGAAGCTAAGGTTTTTGAAGCTGTAAGGAATGGACACTGGTTTTTTAGGGCTGCAAGGTCTGATAAAATAGAGCAGCTCCAAATCTATCTAGCCTTCAAACCTGTTCCGGCAGATTCCGACGGAAGAGATCGTTTTCTATGGAGGACTCCTTCAGGTGCATTTCCCAACTTTTTCTCTTCTAAAGGTACTTGCAATCAGCTTAGACTCTCTTCCCCTACTGTTGCTTGGTCTAGGACAGTTTGGTTCAATGAAGCAGTCCTGCGGTTTTCCTTTCATCTATGGCTGGTCTATCTTGGTTGACTCCCTACTCGAGATCGACTGAGAGATTGGGGAATGACCGTTCCGGCAACTTGTGTTCTATGTGCCTCAGGTACTGAATCTCATCACCACATTTTCTTTGAATGTGAATTCTCTAAGGAAATTTGGCTCTCCTTAGCTTCTCAAATCAGTGCCTCTCCCCCCCCACGGATCATCACTTGGTGCGAACGTGGATCTCCCAAATCCAGCCCTCTCCAAGTTCGGCTCACATCTCTATTGCTAAGCTTCTCTTCCAACTAGTCGCCTATTCGATTTGGAGAGAGCGTAATGCAAGGATATTTACCACAATCTCCACCTCGGCTATCGCTATCAAAGTTGCTATTGATCGCTCTATGCGTAATCGTCTGCTTTCCTTCCTTTCGAATGATCCTTTGGTTTCTCCTTCTCTCCTTAAATTATATTTTGGTTGTTTTGCCTCCTAGGTTTTTGGCGTCTCGTTCCAGATGTATTCTTTCTTTCGACTTTTTGTAATTTTGTACTTTTCTAGTAGTAATGCTCTTGGTAGAAGTAGTATAGTTTGTAGTTCTTTTGGAAAAATTAAAAAATGGTATAAAATCTTAACATTCATACCAAAAAAAAAGATAGAAAATAAAAGTTTGTCGTATTATGTTTGGAAATAAAAAAGAAAAGGCAATCAGATAGTAAGTGGGTCATATTTTTTGAGAAAAATCATAAAGAAAAAAAAGTTGAGAAAAATCCCGGTGACAACACATCGGCAAAATGGCATAAAATGTTTCTCCTTTAACCACGTTACGTGTGTGTATTAATTTTAATATTACTAGATAATTACCCGCGTTACACCGCATAGCTTTTTTTATCATCTTTCTTGTATCTTTTTGTTTTTATTGATTTAAAATTATATTTTATTTGATAAATCTGATTTCTATACTCTAGTGTCTAAATCACTTTTATATTAACAGTTAACACCATATAATCTAATATTTTTTCTCTAATTGAATCTCAGTACACATTGACTTGCATAGAACAATGTGAACGAAATTTTTTGTAATTTTTTGTATTGATGCACGGTGCACCATACCAACATATCGATTCGTTCATTTTATGTAGTTTAAGCATGTTGCGGGTTGTTCTCATATTTTGGACAGCTTGAGCTGTCTACCGTCGAAAAGACAAAGGTTAAAATATGGGCGTTACATTTCACGCCAAATGCAGTATACGGTAACCTGCAACATTAACTTGAGAACAACTGATTTTTTTTTGCGCCATGAGCACTTTGGGAGATTCAAAATTTCAAAATAGTATGTGTGTTTATTATTATAGGTTTTATAGTATTTCAAAATATAATTGACATAAACAATAATGTATGTGTGTTTTATGATAACCAATGTTCATTTCATTATATAGATTTTCCCGAAGAACAATTATTAAGAAGATTTTCTTAAAGATTACGAATATAAAACATAAAATGGAAACGGTAATCCTAATAACTAAAATTTAAAATATGTACAGAAATAACAATCGCGGAATATATACATTTAATTAGTATAAAAGTTGAAGTTTGTTAGTAAAAATAGTAGAAATGATAATTGAAAAAGTTGTCATTTTCAGTTAAAAAGGTTTAATTCTAGGATTTAGAATAGGGATGTGATCCTGACCAACAAAAAAAAGAAAAAGAAATGGGATCTGATATATATTTTATAGTTTAGAAAGAGAAACATAGTGTATAGATGTAAAATATTGATTAGTTTTGATTTGGTGGACTTACTGTTTATATTTTATATATTTTTTATTGGTGATGAAATCCCCTTATGATGATAATCTTTGATTTTCAATGAATCTATAAATATTGAACTAGCATGTACATTGCGTTGGCATATAATAAATCTCGTTCATCTTGATTTTAAGTAGCAAAAAATCAGAAATGGTTTTATTCATACGTACATAAAATTCATATGATTTCTTTGTTCACAAACTTAAAACTGTTGAAGAGATCTGTTTTTTATTTTTTTTTTTGGTTCGACACTTCGACTTCGACTTCGACTTCGAGTTTATGGAGGGGGGTGTTTTTGGGCCTAATGGGCTTCTTCTCAGTCATATAATCTCGCGGGAAGGAACGGCATAATATGGCGGGAAGCAACGTGCATCATCTCTCTCCCTCTCTCCTCTTGGCGCCATATAAACCCTTCTTCTTCATCGTGGCTCCTCTCTCTCTCGATCTCCATCTCCATCTCAATCTGACTGACTGACACTCATTGACTTTGTTTAATAATGAGTTCACCGGGTTCTTCTAGATCTATTCCGTTCAAATCGAAGAAACGTCTGATGGATTCGCCGTGTTCAAAATCGCAGACAGGGAACCCTAATCCGTCTTCTGTAGCCATGCCCACGCCGAAGCAGCCGGCGGAGAACATGCTCACTAGATCCAGAAACCGATCCGTGGCTCTATCCGTGAAAGAGATTCGCCAGGCCGCCGGATCTCGTCGCAGATCTGAAGATACGGTTTCATCCGCCAGGAGCAAGCTCGTGTTTTCCGACAACGATTCCTCGTCATCCGCTTCCAAACGAATTTGCAGTAATAAGAACGCCGAGAAAGAGAAACTACCGGAGAAGTAAGTTTGATTTCTAGGGTTCTTAATTTTTTTTCCCCCTTTGCTTACGATTTTACTGATGAGATTTGGGTTTCTGCAGGTACGAAACTCTGGGAAAGTTCTTTGATGCGTTGGACAGTTCGATCCGGTTGTCGAAACTGCGAGGTTCTAAGCCGACATTCTCCAGCATTTCTGGAAAAATCGAGCATTTAACCGAAAGGTATTCTCCTGGGATTTCAATTTGAAATCGTGTTCATGCTCTCACTGATTGTCATTGATGGATCCTGATCTGAATAAACAAGTCAATTCCTTATCTGCCTTTACACTTTATAGGTTAGATCAAACAAAATAATTATTTAGATCTGTTTTTTTTTGTTTTATATAGATTCAAGATCATCCAATTTCATGAGTCTGTTTCTGATGTTCTAAGAGTTGTGAATCTTAGCCGACTTATGATTTTAATCTATTTCAGGAGGTTTTGTCACAGTCACTTGGCTCAACTAAAACATATATTACCAGAGGCAATAGAGATTAAGAGAGTATTGATACATGATGAAACAACTAGCTGCATGAAACCAGATCTTCATGTTACACTCAACGCCGATGCAGTTGAAGACAACGACAAGTCTAAATCAGAAAGCAAGAAGATCTCACTCCGGAAAGTGTTCAGGACAAGACTTGCAGCTTTTGTTAAATCTCATCCTCAGGTATTATTCCCTATGATGAAAACAAAACAAAAACAAAAAATGCATCCTTTTAATGATTTTGGAAGTTCAAAGACTTGATGGAGTTTTCTTTAATCTGTTTTAGGGTGATGAAGTTCCCGAGGAACCGCTTCCAGAGCTATACAATAGAACGAAACCAAATGAAAACTCAGACGTTGAGGTTAAGAGTGTTAGTTCTCTCATGGAAGAGATGGCTTCTATTCCAGCTGCTAAATTGATTTCATCTTTCATGAAAGTCCCATCAACTCCATTCAAAACAGCTCCAAGTTCGTCACCAACCCCAAGTCCTGCTAAACCAGCTTTGTCTAAGATTAACTTGCCGCCAACTCCAGTCAAAGCAGTGTCAGCTCTGGCTAATGTACCTTCAACGCCAGCTAAAATTGACTCGACACTACTTATTGTTGCTTCAACTCCACCTGAATCTGCTTCAACTCCTGCCAGACTGTTCAGTACATCACTGGCAGCTCGTTTGCAGAAAAGAAGCAGCGGTTACACTAATCCAGATGATGTTTCTACTGACCCACCGGTTAAGCTCGTGAGGCGTTCAACACTAAGGTCGCTGAAATTTGATTCTTATACAGAGGACGAGAAAGCTATGGATGTGACAGATGATGAAGACATTGATCAAGTATCAGAGGAAGATGTACCCAGCGATGATGACATCCTCAGCATACTTCCTGATAAACTTCGAGAAGCGGTAATTACTCACATCATACTTTTCAGTTTAAGATTATGAAGAACAAACTGAGATTGGCTTTGCTTATTGGGAGATAATTTATCTTCTCTTTGCTCATTTCAGATTAAAGAACAAGAGAGGAAAGCTATTGAGGATCAAAATCCAGCAATCTCGCAGGCAAAGAGAAGGCGAAAGATGATCGCTTGTCTACCTAAACTTTTCAATGTCATCCATTACTTGATTCAATCAATAAGGCGTTGGGTTATCACAAAAGAAGATCTTGTGCACAAGATAATCGCGGGTCATTCTGATATTACCGACAGAAGTAAGCCCTCTAACCTCTCTTAAGTACCTTGATACATCAAATTTTTCAGCGTTTAAAATCTTTCCTAACCATTCTGTTATCATTAACGTTTTGCAGGAGAAGTTGAGGAACAGCTTATCTTAATGCAAGAGCTCGTCCCCGAATGGATTTCTGAGAAAAGATCATCAAGTGGAGATTTACTAGTATGGTGAGTCTAAACATCATATACATATATATTTTCGGGGTTTTTTTTTCGATTGCTCATGTAAACGTCTTTAATATGCAGCATAAACAAATTGGCATCTCCCCAAACAATCAGGTCGTGTCTAGAAGAAGAAAACAAGAAAGCGATGGCTTCACCGCTTTCTTAAGATTGCGGTTTAATCGGCTGAGTTTTATAGCGTTTTGGACTACTTAACATGCGAGTCTATTCATGAGAATAGCGTCTAGAGACTAGGTAGATTATGAAGTTGAAGCGTGGAAGTGTAAAAGGGTGAAACTAGTAGTTGACAAACTCTTTAGGTGTTTTGTAATCTATTTTCGACAATCAATATATTTTTATAAAGATTCAATTTTAATCATTAGTAAATTGCACTTTTGTATCAGAAAGCTTAATAAAACAAAACTAACATATCTGTATATCGTAGATGACAGTTCTCTGTCTCAATAAGTCTCTAATCATGTAATCGTAGATAAGAATTCTCTTTTCATACAGCTTTAACAACTGTTTTCTAAATTCTAAAAGTGGTTTTTGATTTGTCATTTACTCATTTAGTATCAAACTCCGATGGATTAGATTAGTTCTCTCTTTTATTTGATTTTAGAGTTGTCAATTTGGACTATTTATTCAGGCCTAAAGGATCCAGCGAGCCCTTTCAAACCAAATCTTATCGGACTTCAGGCTTTCTTGTGTTATTTCTATTGGGTTTTTGGATTCATCAATCTTATTTTTGGTTTCGATTTTGTTACTCAAAAAAAAAAAAAATTGTGTTTAATTCTAAACGCTAGACGACAACTCACGTCAAAACTTTTTGAGCTTATAGATTTGGGCCTATAGAGACGGATTATCCTATTTCAAGTCTCTTTTAAACCATCTCCTGATCTCTCCAATACACCATTTTAGAAGAACATTTTTTTTCCAACAAACCCTCTATTTCCAAGTTCAAAAGACTATGAATAGTATTACTCTAAATTTTGAGAAACAGGACTATAAAACAAAAAAGAATAGTTATTTACTTGATTAAAACTTAAAATTCAACAATGAAAAACATAATATATAGAAAATACTATGACATAATCAAAATAGTTTATATCTAAGATGGTCAACTATATAGTGTAAAGTATTCACGAACCAACGGATTCAATAGTAGTTGAAAATGAAGTTATAGGTCAGAGAAATGTTGAATTGTATTTAAAAATTACTTTATTTTTGAATTGAAATTAGAGAAATAGGTTGAAATTACTATATACTCATGCAAAAAAATACTTGAGTTTTATTTTTATACAATCGGAGTTGTTGACTAATCGCAAATAAGGAACATATATATATAAATATATATCAAAGGGTTTAAGAAACAAGAAACAGAATATAATTTGAATAGGACTTATATGACTTTTCTCTTCCCATGGGAATTTATATCACTTGAGTTCTAGATTAGCAATTAATACAAGCTATTTTCACTATTAACAACTAGAGGCCGGTCGTCTTTATTGACTCTACTCATCTTATTTGTTTACAAAGCTCCACTTTACTCTGTCCAATGCCATCACTACACATGATTAACATAATACAATAAATAATCTATCATAAATAAAATAAGTGAAATACAAACAAAACATGAAATTTACACACAAACAAAAGAGCCATATTAATACAGGAAGGAAAAAAAATGGAAGATATCATTTGGAAAGCTAGGCTTTATAATTTGAGGGTCAATGAGCCATAAGGCCCCGAATATAAGAAGAAAAAAATTGTCAGAAGAAGAAGAAGAAAAAATGGAATTTGTATAGAGAGATTGAGTGAGATTTCTTTTTTCTTTATAAGGACAATAATTATTAGATTCCTTAGATCTTGCATGGACCACAACTAGTCCCATCATACATTCCTAAGTCTCATTGATTTCCTATTTTTTTTCTCTTTCAAAAAGCATTTCCCAAACAGTAATAAACTAATACTATTATACAAATATTTTATAAAAGAAATAAATGAAAGATAAGAAGAAAAAAAAAAAAAAAAATAGAGAGACCTTTGCCACTCTTTTAAGCAATTTCTGACCCAGTTCCCTTTTTGGAGAAACTTCAGAACCCTAAGTTTTTTTGCCTCTATTTGTAAGATTCTTTTATTTTTTTTCCTGTTTGCTATTGTGCAGAAATTTAAGTTTTTTTTTTGTTCCTGGAAACGATAAGATATAATTCTAAAAAATCTATGCATTGAAATCTGATATTCTATAACCATATTAATTATTTTTATAAGAATTGAGCGTTTGATATTAATATAGGATTTGCTGACATCACGTCATCACATTCTTTTGTTATAACGTAGTTACGTACAGTGATTTATATATCACTTTATCTAACTAATATTTTAAAATTAGACCAGGCCAACAAATGTATTCCTCTTCTTATGTACACTGGGAAGTTTTATCCCGTATATTTTTATAGACCAGGCCAACAAATGTATCATTATCTATGCCGAAATAAATATATTTTTTTCAAATAAAACTTCACAGTTTAAAGTAATAACTAAGATCGACTTGAAAAACGTTCGATAATTAAAACAAAGATTAAAATGAACATTTTGACCATTGATGGGAACTTGCATGGCTTATCGATTACGGACCAACTCATCAAACGTTGTCCATTAAACATTGTAATTATCAAAAGCTCTTTGATTTAAAAGATAATTGAAACAATTTGACAGAGGCATGCCTGATCTAATTAATGCCAACTTTCGGAAACACATACAATCAATTAATATAATTTTCGGTGGAATAGAAAATTATGAATATCCAACAAAGTGCACCTATATCTTGTTTTTTATTCATAGGCTCTCTAAATTTGTTATTCTGGAAAATACAAGCTCTAAAGTCACTGTTTGCAAGCGAAATTAAGCATTTTTAGATATAAAAAAAAGATGAATTATGTTTGAGGGCTCCGATCACCGTCCGATAATCTCTCATTTCGATATCTCAAGTAAGAGGAAAAAGGTATCTTTTGATACGACCGAAGACTCTGAAACAACGAAGAAGTGAAATCGATGATCACTACAAAAAAACACGCGTATTTCCGATGGTGTTTCCAATGGGTTATAAACCGTCGGAACATTCCGACGGAATACCGAGGGCAAATCGAGGGAATCCGACAGATTTAATCCCTCGAAAATCGGTCGGAATATTCTGACGGATTCAATTTCCTCGGAAATCGGTCGGAATATTCTGACCGATTTCCGAGGGAATATCGACGAACCTTTATTCTCTCGGAAATCGGTCGGAATTTTCCGACCGATTATCAGCCGTCGGAAATCGGTGGGTAATTTCCGACCGATTTCCGACGGATATATATACTTGCTTTGTAAACACTTCTCCTCTTGTATATACGCTCATTGCTTTGTTTGTAAGATATATATACGTTTCCGATGGATTCAGTTGTTTTACAAGATTTGTGCTTTGTAAACATTATTTGCCTCTTTTAATTTTCACATGTCTTCCTTGTTCCCAAGTTGTTCCAATGTTTAATTCTTGTCTCTGGTCTTTTGGAGATTCATGTGTATAGTTGCAGAGAACAAACAAACATTTCTCTATAAATACTTCTTCCCTCATTCACAACATTCACAACAAACACAAAGTAAAAAAAAATTACACAATGTCTTATTTTCGATCGTGGATGGACAAACCTCCGCGTGATCCCGCGACGGGGGATTGACGGATGAGTTTGCACAAGGTGTGAAGGAGTTCATGAACTTTGCGTCAAACAATAACATGACATCGGAATACAGTAATATGTATTGTCCTTGTACTAAATATCGAAATCATAGATTAGTCTTTGTTAGGGAAGTAAGGAAGCATTTATATAGGACTAAATTTATGCCTGGTTACAAGATTTGGTATACCCACAGAGAAACTGATTCGATGGTGCAATATTATGGTAATTATGGTAGCACATCTGATAGGTTTGGTAGTACTTCAGGTACTAGGTTAGAGGAACCAACCTCATAAGTAGATGTAAACGCAAATTACAGTCAGATGGTGTATGATGCGTTTTGTGAAAACATAGCATCATATCATGTTGAGGATGGTAACATGATAGAGGAACCAAATTTAGAAGCGCATAAGTTTTTTATATGCTAGGTGCATCTAAGCAGCCATTATACAAATGATGTAGAGATGGAATATTGCCTCTATCAACTGCCAGCAGGTTGATGACTACAAAGATAGAATATCACCTCTATCAACTGCCAGCAGGTTGATGACTATAAAAACGTTTTTTATATATGTATTTTTCAAAAAAAATGTTTTGGTTTTTTAGAAAATTTTAAGAATTATATATATATTTTTCTAATAATTCTAAAAATTTTAATTATATATTTATTTATTAAAAACGTTTTTAGAAAATAAGTTTTTTATATATGTATTTTTTTTTAAATGTTTTGTTTTTTTAGAAAATTCTAAGAATTATATAAATATATATTTTCTAATAATTCTAAGAATTTTAATTATATATTTATTTATTAAAAAAGTTTTTACAAAATGTATTTTTCAAAAACGTTTTTTATAAAATGTTTTGGTTTTGTTAGAAAAATATTTATGGTTACATATATGTTTTTTTAAATGATTCGGTTTTTCTGTTTTTATATTTGTAGGTCTTACAGTCAATTCGATCGACACCGTCATGGCGGTTCGAGGCAATCGGGGCGGAGGAGTACTTCCGCAGATCCAAGCCCGAGTACTTTTCCGCCTCCTGCGCCTCCTGTGCCGTCTATTCCGGACATGAAGAGTGTAGCTCCTCTGGGGATCATGACCATCGAGGAGCTCGTCCAATAGCCGGGACGAGAATTACTCACAATCTCGATCCGGACCTCCGCATTCCGAGATCTACTTTGTAATATTTTTTTTCTTATTTAATAATTTTTATTGTTTAATTACCGATTTTTAATTTCTTTTTTTATAGGTTTGGAATATCCGGGAATGGCATTAGCAAGTCGATTTTGAAGATGTTGCACTCCATCCTCGACAAACCGTACAAGAAATTTTCGGATATTCCGTCAGACGAACAAAACATGTGGTTTCGGACGTTTGCGGTAAGTTAACATTTATTTAATTTTTGTTATATATTTTGAAATTTTTTTAACATCTTTAATTCTATTTGTTTTGTAGCAAGAATTTAATTGGAACTGGACCATCACGAAAATGGTGGAGACGGAATTTTTCAAGGAGGCTAAAACGCAATTCTCGCGCAACATGAACGAGTGGAAGAAGGTTTGGAAAAGGCGTGGAGAAAAGCCAAAAGGCTTGAACGCGGAGGTGTTTCAGGAGTACATCCCGTATTGGCAACTGCCGACGACCGTAGCTCTATCTCAGACAAACTCCAAGAACCGGAATAGTCCCCGAGAAGGGAAGGGATCCACTATCCACAACAACGGGGCAAAAGAGCTTCAAAAAGTCCGAAATCGAAATGGTAAGTATTTTTAATGTTTTTAATTATATTTATTAGTAACTAACGGTTTAGTTATTTTCTAGACGGAGGAAGACGGCGAAGTTCTGGATCACCTAAAAGTGATGGTGAGGACGCACACCAACAAGAAGACCGACCAGATTCAAGATCCTGTCGTCGGGGAGCTCGTCGAGAAGGTGACGAAGGTGCAGGACGAGATCCTTACCCAGAGATCGCAGGACGACACCACCGCTTCCAACCAGCTCACTCGGGCCGAGATCAACGACATAGTGCTCGGGGTAAGTAATAATTATATATTATCATTTCAATTTAGATATTTGTTTGTTAATAAGATCTAATGTTTGATATTGTTTTTGTAGGAGGTACCTGTTAAAAAAGGTCGTCGGCCAGGGTTGGGTAAGATTGCATCCCAACCTTCAACTTCTTCGGGTAGTTTTTCGATGGATCCAGAGATTCTCCGGCAAAACGAAGAGCTCAAGGAGAAGGTAACGGCTTTGGAAGACGAGCTCTCGACTCAGAAAACGAAGAGCGAGGCTTTGGAGAACAAGCTCTCGACTCAACAAACAAGGAGCGACAAAATGGCGAATTACTTCAAATCGAAGTTTCCTGATTTCCCGCTATATTTATTTTGATTTAGGTTTTTTTTTGTAATTTTCCAACAATGTCTACAACTTTTAATAATATTTTATAATTTTATAAGATTTTTAAATATTGATTAATTTTACATTTTTGTTTTTAATAAATTATTTAATAAATAAATAATTCTGTTTATTTATTTTATTTTTTTTAAATCGAATTTTTTAAAGCCGTCGAAAATCCGTCGGAAATGTCCGACAGATTTCCGAGGGCCTAGTACCCTCGGGAAATCTCCGAGGGATTTCCGAGGAAAACTCCGTCGGGTAATTAAGCCCTCGGAAATCCGTCGGAATTATCTCGGACGGACAAGTCCTCGGAAATGTCTCGAGGGTAACTAGGTCCTCGGAAATCCGTCGGGTAATTAATCCCTCGGAAAGCCGTCGGAAATTTCCGACGGATTTCCGACGGATTTTGATTTCCAAGGAGATAGATCCGACGGCTGAAAACCGTCATAAATCTATCGGGAATGGCTGTTTTCGACGGTATACCGACGGTTTTGGCAGTCGGTTTCAGGCTTATTTCTTGTAGTGGATTCAAGAGACTTTGGCTCAAAGCCCACCCTGCCATGTCGCTCGGAAAATGACTTAATGCAGATAGGCCCTAATTGAGTGGAATAAGGCCCACCACACTAATGCCCAAAAACGAATTGACAAAGGGAAGATGAAGCTAGAGGAAGCGATGGTAAATCCTATCAATGATGGTGACCTAATCGCGAAATTGAATGAAGATCTCAGGAAAGCTTACCAAGAAGAAGAAGACTTCTAGAAACAACGCAGTCGCGTCTTGTGGTTAAGTCTAGGGGATCGGAACACGGGCTACTTTCACGCTGTTACTAAAGGTCGGAAAGCCATCAACTTTATTTAGAAGAATCCCAAATGGTGGAGGAGGTGGTATTGTACTTCCAAAAGCTTTTTACAACAAAGGAGAATATCATACATCACATTGTGGAGGAAGCAATTAAGCCAAAAATTTCTCTCGAGACTAACCGCTGACTCATTGCCGACCCAACGGCAGAAGAAATAAGACTCGCCGTCTTCTCAATTCATGCCGATAAGGCGCTTGGGCCTGATGGGTTCTCAGTACGCTTCTTCCACTCCAATTGGAGCACTGTGGGACCTGCGATTGTGGAAGAAATCCAGGAGTTTTTCTCTACTGGTGTGTTATCTCGTGCTAGCAATGAAATCTACATCAGATTGATTCCTATGATTCAAGGACCTCGGAAGATGACGGATTACAGACCGATCGCCCTTTGCAATGTGTACTTCAAGATTATATCTAAGCTGTTGACAAGGCGGCTCCAACCAGTCATGGTTGAGCTAGTTTCGGAGAATCAGTCGGCTTTCATTCCCGGAAGAGCAATAGCTGACAACGTCCTCATCACTCACAAACTACTTCACTTCCTAAAAAATTTGGATGCAAAGAAATTCTGCTCAATGGCTGTTAAGGCTTATGATCGGCTTGAATGGGATTTCATCAGGTTAGTGCTCACTCGATTTGTGTTTCACCATCGATAGATTGAATGGATTATGCAATGTGTGAGCACTGTGTCGTATTCATTTCTGATAAATGAGGGTCCAAAAGGTGTGGTGAATCCGACAAGAGGTATTAGGCAGGGAGATCCTTTGTCTCCATACATCTTCATCATGTGCATCGAAGTCTTATCAGGCTTGTGCCTTAATGCGATGGGAAGTGGTTCTCTAAAGGGGTTGAGAGTGGCTAGGGGAAGCCCTCGGCTCAATCATTTGCTATTCGCAGATGATACGATGTTCTTCTACAATACGAGTGAGGAAAATACGACAACCTTAGCTAACATCCTCAAGAAATATGAAGAAGCCTATGGACAATCAATAAATCTGGATAAATCCTCCATTAGTTTCTCCAGGAAGACGCCACCTGAAATAAGAGAAAGAGTCAAGTCATGGCTAAAAATCAACAAAGAAGGAGGTGTAGGGAAGTACCTGGGGCTTCTTGAACATTTTGGTCGTCGGAAGAAGGATCTATTCACGGGCATTGTTGATAAGATCCGCCAAAAAGCCATAAGCTGGTCCTCAATATTCTTGTCATTGGCTGGGAAATTGGTTTTTTTTAAGAGTGTACTGGTTTCGATGCCCTCTTATGCAATGACTTGCTTTAAACTCCCTGGTTGACTATGTAAGAGAATTCAATCTGCCCTAACTAGGTTCTGATGGGATGCAAAGCTAGATAAAAGGAAAATGTGTTGGATCTTCTAGGAGAAGCTGGCACAACACAAGGGCAATGAAGGATTGGGCTTTCGTGATATTCTCAGCTTTAATGATGCCTTACTTGCTAAAATAAGCTGGAGAATCTTGAAGCATCCAAAGAGCCTCCTTGCCAGAGTTCTAATGGGTAAGTACTGTTAAAACTTAGACTTTTTGAGTTGTGTTTGCCATGCTTCTGCGTCTCATGGATGGAGAAGCATTCTCTTGGGAAGAGATCTATTGAGGAAAAATCTGGGCTGGGCTATAGGAAACGAGAAGTCAGTCAAGGTTTGGAGTGATTTCTGATTATCTACTTCCTCCCAAGTGGCCCCTCTCGGCCCTTGTAAGGCTAGCAATTCAGGTCTATTGGTTGTTGACCTCTTGGATGAGACAAACAGAGGCTGGGACAAGTTGAAAATCCAGCAAGTTATGTTGTTCCCCTGTTAGAACCAGAGATTTTGGCCCTTAAGCCAAGTCTTTGTGGTGCTGAAGCTAAAAGAATCTGGTTAAAAGAAAAGTCGGGTGGGTATTCTACAAAGTCTGGTTACTTTGCTTCTCAAGAAGAACTAAACCAGAGTTAGACCAAAAGCTCCTTGAATTGGTTAAATGATGTATGGTCCCTCACTACGGCCCCAAAGGTTAAGACCTTCATCTGGCGAGTGGCAAGTGGTGCATTACCTGTGGGAGAAAGACTGGCAGAGAAAATACCAAGAGTTAGCTTGCCATGCCCCCATTGTGGAAGCCAGGAAACCACTGTTCATCTGCTCTTTCATTGTGACTTTGCCGAGAAAGTGTGGGAATCAGCCCCTTTCTCCTCTGAAATATGGGCCAAGCAACACCCCAGTTTTGAAGAGATGTGGTAAGAGGTAAAAAATGTTATATGCTTACCCCCCTCAGGTGTCTCTATTGCAACTCTAGCACCTTAAATTTCTTGGAATCTTTGGACAGCTCGTAATAACTTAATCTTTAGCAACAAAGAGCTATCGGTGCAAGAGGTAGTTTCTAAAGCAATCTAGGAAGCCAAAGATTGGCAAGTGGGGCATGCGAATAAACCTAAGGCAGCTCTGCCTCTGGTGTCTATACCCCTTGCCGAACCTCCATCTGATTTTTTTTGCCAAACAGATGCAGCTTGGATCGAATACCAAAGGAAGGCGGGTCTAGGCTGGTCTATTCTGAACTGTAGACTCAACACTACTCGCAACTTCTCCAAAGTTCTGAATTTCGTCAATTCTCCCTTAGTGGCAGAGGGGATGGCGATCCGTGCAGCTATTTCTCTTGCTGCTGCTGAAGATATAAGGACTCTATCGGTCGAATCTGATTCCTTACAACTGGTTAGAGTTATCAACTAAGGCTCTAGTGTCTCGGAACTTCATGGGATTCTTGAGGACATCTCTCTCGTTTCCAGAAGTTTTGTTTTCATCTCTTTCAAGTTTATCCCTCGTTTATGTAATGTAGTTGCTGATTCCTTAGCAAAACAAGTTTTGTACGCTGAACCAGCGTGAAGCATTTGGTTGTTAAAAAAAAAATAGTTATTTATATACGAAAAATAAAGAAATTCAACAAATTAAAGCCGGTTTGTACCTTTTTTTTTGGAACTAATAGCCGGTTTGTACTTTATATATAGAAAGAAAAAAGCAAAGTCGGTTTATTATCCAAACCGATAATCCCTCTTGAGTTGATATGAAATGTAAAAATTAAGTATGCTTGCTATTGGCTTAAAGAAAAAGATTATCATCATGGTGACGACGTCATGAATATTATGGTGAATCTTCTTCGAACAATCTTTAGCAATCTCAATGACTCGACGGCATTCATATTTTATAAGTTGCATTTTTACTATTTTAGAATAAGTTTGCAATATATAGAATTTTACAATTGACACATAATTGATTATAGACATAAAGTGAAAGAACAAAGAATGATTAAAAATGAGGGATGATTTTGTTGTTGTTAAAGAATTAAAAATGGGGGGGAAATTGTCAAACAAAAATATGAGCTTTTAAAATTTAGCCGTGATCCAATAAAGAGAAAACAATGTCGTATTACTTAACCGTGATTTATAACGGTTTTTAATCTCATTTTATCCGTTCCGTTTGTCTATTTAACGTCGTGTCTAATTTGATTCAGTCAGCAGAAATTTGTAATTTAAATTTAAAATCAACATAAATTGATGATTTGAATTATCTACGCAATAGTTCGTGTTTTGAATGGCCAAAATTTGAAAGCTCGTGTTTTTTTTAACAATTTTTCCGATAATATATGAGTATATGTGTGCTTAATTGAATTTCAGCTAAAGGAGTAAAAGATAAAAATGATGGAAAGGGGGAAAGCGATGTTGAGTTGGTGCGTTGCATTAGAACACATTGATGGAAACATGTCATGAGAGCATATAATAAGAGCCCTCTGGATAAAATATAATGAGCAATCAATAGTGAAACATCATCATATTAATTTCTAAGTGGAACTCAAAATCAGATTATACAACATTTCAAATTACTCTCAACGTTTTAAGTTGAATTAGATTTCTCAATCTTTTATATAATGACGCACTGGTTGTAAAAACAGTTTTTTTGTTGAATAACTTTTACATTCAATAAAAAAAAACTACCAACCCTTGGGTTCTTAATGAAGATAATGATCGACAAAAAAACATTTGTAAATTGCCAATATACATATATGATATATGTATACAAATATTTTATTCAAGGGGAATGATAATAAGATTACATAGACAGATGGACTAGGTCCCAATTCGAACCGAATAATCAGTTCTTTTGTAAAAGTGCTCATACACTTGGAAAAAATCTCGTTCAACTAGTTTTTTTAGTCAATGGTAGACATTCGGTTTGATTCGGTTCGAGTTGTTTGGATTTCAATTTTTTTTTAGATTATAGAAAATAGATCCTATTCGAGATTAAATTATATGTTAGTTCGGTTTGATTTGGTTTTTAACAATTTGGTTCGAGTTCGGATTCAGATCAGTTCGATTTTGAACAAAACATTATAACAAAAATAAAATAATTAATTAATTTCAAATAATACTGTACAAGATTCTTAGTATATTTAAATGTATTTTTCTATATTTAATTAAAAGTATTAATTACTTTTTGAATTTTGGTCAATTCGGTTAATTTAGTTAATTCGGTTGACGTAAAAAAAAAAGTTTGGTTAAATCCATTCGATTTTACATAATTCGGGGTCTCGATATAGAAATTTCTATTATGTTCATGTTATTTTATAGTTTGGTTCGGGCTCGGGTTCGGGAATTATGATTCGGTTTGGGACAGTTTAGAAATTTTTTCCAGCTCTAGTTTTTAGATATTTTAAAAGTATGATAGGTTCAATTTAGATTTTGGTTTAGCTTCGTTTTATATTTTTTCGGTTTTAGAGGAATATGATCAAATCTAAAACTCAATCCAGTATGACTAGATTTTGGTCGATTCGATGTTAAATTGGAACAGTTGGTTTATTGAGACCGAACATCCTAGTCCTACTCTAAGCATTGTATGTTCTCTCTGTTGTTTAACCTGCTTTTATAATCTTTACAAGCATAAGAAATGTCCATAATTCCATATTCAATTTAAAGGTAATTCTAAGTTTTGGCGCAAATACATATGATAAATTTACTTAGACAAAAAAAAAAAAATACATATGATAAATTTAGTTACAGTATGTGATTTTGGTTATATAATGGACCCGCAACCAAAAATAACATAGGCCAGCACATTAATTATTCAATGGGAATTTCCTTTGTCCAGAGATTATTATGGTAAGCAAGACAAAATGAGTGAGTCTGAAAAAGGCATTGGATTTTTGTTGACAATACAAAAAGGGAAATAAAAGGAGCAGTATAATTAATCATAATGTGAGAATATGTATGGACAAGTTATAAAGTCCAATATGTTTCAACTTTATATTGGCAAATGAAATCATTTTTTTTTAATATAAAAGCTGAGTGAGTATCCGCAAATTCATTTTGAAAATGGAATAAAGATTTAAAGTTTTGACACCACCAGTAATTTCTTTATTTATTTTAAAACTATCTTATGAATTTAGAAGCAACATAATATCAAAATTATAATCTATAGTCTAAATTCTACAATATTTACTACTTTAGGGTAGACTAGTTGTTGAAGAGTTAAGTTGATGGACCAAAATTCGAATCTTGTTTCTGCCATTTCAATTATAGTTGACCATTGTGAACGTTTTAAAAAAACAAAACTAAGATTCAACCCGCGCTATATAGGATAATTTGATGGAAGATAAATATTTTTTATATTCTTATCAATAATTTTAAAAAATAAATATATATTTTATTATTTCAATTATATTTTATTTATAATGACATTTCATGTAATAACTTACAGAACAAAATTTATTTTCAAAAATATTTTCTTAAATAATTTTATAGAGATACCCTCGAAAAAATTAGTATGATTTCGCATTTCGATCCCTCAATCATAAAACAAAAGAATTTTGGTATTAAATCTACAACTATAGCCTAGCCAATTCAAAAATACATTTCAGTTTTCTTTTGTTCGTAACGAAACTTGTAATAAAAAGATTTATGAATTGAATATGTTGATGAATTTGTATATAAACACACAGTAAGTTTGTGCAAAAATGTAATAATAATTTTTGTACGAGAATGGAAGGATAAAAGAAAGTAAGAAGGAAGCAAAAATTCACTTGGTGAATCATTTTGCTGGCCATTGTTTACTATTAGAGATCCTATCCTTCGAAAGTTTTCCACATAAAATCCCATGACACTCCTCAAACACACCATCCCACTACCTCCCTAACATGCGCACACCGGCGCACGATTGAGCCCGATCGTTCCTCTCCCGTTGCTAAAATGAGCTTGTTCCGTGATTCGCCCGCTTACTTGCTCGATTTCTTCTTCGCCCCTTTTAAAAAAGGAACCTCTTTTCGTTAGCTCTGTCTCGTTTTCTCTCTCCTCTCTGTTGTTTCCTTTTCCGGCGGATTTATCGGCTGAGATTGTTAATTTTGTCTGAGTGATGCAGATTATGCTGAGATCAGCTTTTGAAGAGAATCAATGTCTTCTGACATAAGCTAAACTCTCTTTCTCACAACCCCTCTCTCTCTCTCTCTGCTTCCTTTTCCACTGGCTTCTTCTTCTTCTTTTGCTTCGAATTCCAATTCGTGATTTCTCCGGTGAAAATTCTATGGCGGCTCAAGGCAGCAGATCTAGCTCGCTTGTTCCGTTTCCAACTGTTTGAAATTCTGATTTTCCGGTGTTTTTATCTGAGCTAGGGTTAAAAAGCTGTTTCCTTTTTGGGATTTTTCTTAATCGGATTATTGGGAAAGGGATGGGTAAGAGGCAAATTTCACAGGATGAAGTAGGTCCGCCGATAAAACCAAGAGCTGGACTGCGAAGGGAACAAGCTGGAAGAGGTTCATACAGAGGTAGCTAGTAACTTTGTTGCTCATCGAAGAGAAACCAAAAGAAGTTTTTTTTTTTTTTTTTGCGGGTGGGGAGAAGAAAGTGTACACAAGACTGAATTTTTGTTTTTTTTTTTCCGGAGAGCTCTCCATCTCTGTCTCTATTGATTTCTCGTTCTTGATTCGGACATTAGAGGGGTGTTTTTGAGTTTTGCCGTTTAGAATGGGTTCTACTTCTCAAGAGATACTGAGGAGCCTTTGCTCTAACACGGACTGGAAGTATGCTGTGTTCTGGAAACTTAATCATCGATCTCGAATGTGAGTCGTCTAAACATTTCCTTGCAGATTGTCTACGGATTGAATTGTGGTAATTGATTTGGGGGTGTTTGAGATGTATAGTCTAGACATGTATTCTCCAACTTGCTAGTGTGAAGGAACATACGGAACTTTAATTAGTATGTGCTGTTTCTGTACTTTTTTGAGTTTTGTGTTCAACTATTTCTTTTTATAAGTTTAGAGTTTGGTTGACCAGATGGTTTCTCATTTCTAGAATGTTGAACACTTGTAGGGTACTTACCTTGGAGGATGCTTACTATGACAACCATGGGCACAATAACTCATCGGAAGTTAAGGATTGCCGTGTTATACCAAAAAACATTCATGGAGGGCATCAAGCACATGACCCCCTGGGTTTAGCTGTGGCAAAGATGGCTTATCACGTCTATTCTCTAGGGGAAGGGTAAGAATAAATTACGCACTCACTTCATGTCTTCAACGAGGCTTTCATGGTTATCTCGAAATAGTTATATGATGGGTGTCTTTTGCTCAATAGCGTATGACACAGTCTGGCATTTGGTAGTTATAGTTTGCTGTGCCATTTTTTCTTCTTTGTTTCTTTGATATCTACTCTACATGATGCAAAGCATATGGTTTGTCTTGAGACTTGATGCCAGCAGGAGCTTTTAAGAGTAGTTACAAATCTTGGGGTTTTTGTTGAATTGTTTTACTGAAGGATGCCAAGAATGATTTTTTTTTGTTTTTATCATGTATTAACAGGACTGTAGGACAAGTTGCAGTTTCTGGAGGACATCAATGGGTATTCCCCGAATATTATGAAAACTGTCACTCAGCATTTGAGGTTAGGAACTTCTTATCTTGAGTTGAGTTTTTCTTTTATTTTTCATGTTTTCAAACCAGATATCTTTTTCTAATTACAGTTTCATAATGTTTGGGAGAGTCAAATATCTGCTGGAATAAAGGTATTTGAGATTTCCTGTAGTGTTATTTTTGTCTGCTCTGTTACATGAATGTCAAGGACTTTCTCAAAGTTTGCCACTAAAGACTTTCTTTTTATAAATATCTGTTCTTTCTTTTTTGCAGACCATTCTTGTAATAGCTGTTGGTCCCTGTGGAGTTGTGCAGCTAGGCTCTTTGCGTAAAGTAAGATCATATAGTTAGATGCAGTGTTCGCAGTTACAAAATAATAGTTAGGAAGAACACCTGTGCACTTATAATGCATGGCACATATGAACGTATCTGGTCTTATTGTGTGCTTGTGTGGAGCAGGTTGATGAAGATGTGACTTTGGTGAATTATATCCGACACATGTTTATGGCATTTAAGGATCCACTGGCAGATCATGCAGCAAATTTAATGCAATGTAATATGAACAATTCGTTGCGTCTGGTAAAGATCCTCTTCATACAAAAATAGATTCATGTTTGTCCAGATTTCCCATTATTTGCAAAATGGGGAGAGTAGGGTGCTTAGGTTTCTTTTAACAATTCCTCAGACCTCAACTGACTTCCTGAGTGGGACCATGATGTGTTGTATAATTTTGTTTCAGCCAAAAATGCCTTCTGAATGTTCACATGTTGAGGCTTTCCCTGATTGCTTTGGAGAAGTTGACAAAGCTATGGATGTGGATGAGTCAAATTTTCTTACTCAATACAAACTTAGAAGAAGTGATAGCATGCCTTATAGTACCCCTTCCTCATGTCTTCTCATGGAGAAGGCAGCTCAATTAATTGGAGGTCGTGAAGTTGTGCAAGGATCTACTTGTGGGAGCTATAGCGGTGTTACATTTGGCTTTCCAGTTGACTTGGTTGATGCCAGGCATGAGAATCAAATAGGTACAAATATAATCAGTGATTCACCTCACGCGGGGATGACTAGTGGCTGCAAAGATCCAAGAGGAGTAGATCCTAATTTACATCTGTATTTGAAGAATCATGTGCTCAACAACACAAGCTCATCTGCTTTAGCAATTGAGGCTGAAAGATTGATAACAGGCCAGTCATATCCAAGCCTGGACTCAACTTTTCATATTTCATCAACAGATAAAGAAAGTTCTTACCAAAATGAAGTGTTCCAACTATCTGAGAACCAAGGAAATAAGTACCTTAAAGAGACTGAGCGTATGCCAGACAGGGTATGTGAGTCAAGTCGATTTGATGCTTTGATCTCATCAGGGTATGCTTTTGCTGGCAGCGAGCTGCTAGAGGCATTAGGCTCTGGTTTCAAGCAAATGAACAGGGGTCATGAGGAGCTAGTGACGTCTGAACATGGTTCAACAATAAGACCAACAGATGATATGAGTCATAGCCAGCTTACGTTTGACTCTGGCCCTGAGAATCTTCTAGATGCTGTGGTTGCTAATGTATGTCATAGCGATGGCAATGCCAGGGATGATATCATGTCGAGCAGATCAGTACAGTCATTGCTTACCAGCATGGAAATTGCAGAACCTTCAGGTCAAAAGAAGCATATTATTGTTAACCCAATTGATAGTGCTATGAATCAGCTGCCACCAGCAGAGGTGGATACCCAACAGAATCCATCAGATATCTGTGGGGCATTTTCTTCCATTGGGTTCTCATCCACGTGTCCCAGCTCCTCTAGTGATCAGTTTCAGACATCCCTTGAGATGCCCAAGAAGAACAAAAAGAGGGCTAAACCTGGCGAAAGTTCTCGGCCTCGCCCAAGAGACAGGCAACTCATTCAGGATCGAATCAAGGAACTTAGAGAACTTGTTCCTAATGGATCTAAGGTGACTTTTCTCTTCCTAGCTATAAGGTTACTTGCACCATTGTAGGGTATAGTGTTTTAAGTTGGATAAAGTTGCCAGTGATTTTGTTGTTTCTGTTTCTAGAAGCTAATAATTTTGTAGTTGCCAGTGTTTTTGCCATTTGCTAATAATTTTGTCATATTTTACAGTGCAGTATTGATTCTTTGCTAGAACGCACAATCAAGCACATGCTCTTTTTGCAGAATGTTACTAAGCATGCTGACAAGCTCAGTAAAAGTGCTAATACAAAGGTAAAAGAGTTAGATTTCTTGATACTAATCATCTCTGTTCTATCCCAGAAATTTTGTTTCCAGCCTCCTTATTTTATATATAAATGGACATATTAGGCTGTTATGTTTGACTGATTGATGTAGCAAATATTAGGTCAATTTTCTGAATCCTTTATTGAGAAGATATAATGGGCACAGAAAAGGTCATTAGCTTATACCTTTGTTATCTCAGATGCAACAAAAGGAAACTGGCACGCAAGGTTCAAGCTGCGCAGTGGAGGTTGGTGGCCATCTTCAAGTGTGCTCGATTATCGTGGAGAATCTGAACAAGCAGGGGATGGTGCTTATCGAGGTATGTAATCTTTCTTTCGTTTAGTTTAGTCTTTGTTTGAACTTCAGTTCCCAAGTTCCAAATTCTTAGATTTAGAATGTTTTGGGTATTGGACAGATGTTATGTGAAGAATGTAGCCATTTTCTTGAGATAGCAAATGTGATCAGGAGCTTGGACCTCATCATCCTAAGAGGCATCACCGAGGCTCAGGGCGAGAAAACATGGATATGCTTTGTAGTTGAGGTAGGAGTCCGATTTATTTACTTCATGAAAGAAAATCGAACTCTTTCTCTTGGGTTTTGCTATAAGATTTATCAGTGACTAATATCGAGATGGTGATATGAATGGCAGAGCCAAAACAACAAAGTAATGCAGAGGATGGACATTTTGTGGTCTCTGGTGCAAATATTTCAGCCAAAGGCCAATGGCAAGCGGTAGCAGCAGCCTTGGGGTTGCGAGACTTTGCGTTTAGATGGGATGAAGAGAAAATGCTGTGTGCTTGTACAGTGTTGTTGTGACTTTGCGTATTGTTTGTTTGGGTTTTTAGGTATAAAAAAAGTAGTTCAAAAAAGTGTGCCTTTTTTTTAAGTGTGGTTATTTATGATTTGCATTTCGTTTGCTTTGGAATTTGGACTCTTTGAAAATATAGCAGCTATCGGTGTGCAGATGTTTTCTAAAGCAATTAGATCTTTAAGTAGAAAAAGATGAATTGGCCAACTTATAGAATGTTTTTCGAGAGCAACACTTGTGACTGATAATATACTTTTGCTGACCCACCTGAGAACGGTAAAGCCAAGCAATGTCAGCCTATACCGTAACTCAACAGGAGACTGATAATATACTTTCTGAGAATTGGATCTATTCCAGATATTTCCAAAACCTCCTACACAATACACAAGTATGGATTGTCAAGATAATAATTGGTGTTACTAACAATGCCAGTACATAATACAGTATCCACCCACAAAGAAAGTAGATAGCACAACCATCACCACCATTTATAGACCATTTGTAGCAAAGAAATCCAGGCGATATGCAAAAACAATTTGGTACATTTTGGATTTACCTTTTGGACTCCATTGGACACAAAGTGTATCAAAGGTTGCAAGTTGCGAGTTCCTGTGATGGGAAACAGTGAGGATTTTGTTGGACTTTGAGCTCCAATCTATTCCAGAAACAATTTGCACGACTTAAAAAACAATAATCATGAAGTTGTTGTAAGGGAGATTCAAGCGAACACTTTTCCGTGAAAAATCATCAGTCGAGGACATGACACTGGTCTTGTGATGATTTATAGATATGACCATCGGTATTGTTAGGACAAAGTGCAGCCACTAGAAGAAAAAGGAAACAAATGTCACAGCACATATAAATGGTTACATAAAGACATTGTGTTCATCTGTTTAGAAAAAAGCTCATCAACTAATGTACAATACTTTGATACCAACTGTTTCCTAAACCCAACATAGCATCTCTTTGAAATCTTCAACCTAACTAACGAGGCATAAACCAATTCAATTAACCTCGTGATTCCTTCTTTGAGCAAACAAAACACAAGGGGAAAAACAAGAATTTACCAGAAAGTTGTCAAAGTCCTCATCTATCTTCTTACCAGCCATATTATTATATATAATTCTAAAACTAATGTTTCGTATTTCTGTAAATCTAACCGTCAAGGGAAAGAGATGAGCGAGATGGTTTTTTTTTTTGGTTCTAAAGGCCAAATTAAATTTCATTTTCCTTAAAAAACAATAATAATTATAAAAAAAACAGCCAAATTTAAAAAACAAAAATAAAAAGCTTGGACTTTCCCATCGACAACAAGAGCCAGCCTCTCTTCCTTTTTGGAACTTGGAACAGTTTCGGCCGATCGTGGAACAAAAGGATTTCTTCCAGGTTTGCTTTCGATTTTTCTTCTTTGACTGAATCATTTTTGTTTTGTTAGAGTTTAGGGTTTGCTATTGTTTCGGACAGTTTGAAACCAGATAGGATCGTCGAAATCAGCCTGGGAGACCTATTTTTCTTACCGCTCAATCTGAATTAATTTTGTGTTCTCGTAGAATCTGAAGTGATTAGGTTCAGATCTCAAAGGGAATGAATTGGGCGTTTAGAAATAGAATCTGTTTGTTTTAGCTGATACCGATCCAGAAGAGATTGTCGACCACCAGATTCGTTGGTCAGGTCAGAAACCCTAAGATTTTCTCGAGAGAGACACAAGACACAGCTTTCGTACTCTTGTCTCTTTTGGGTTAAAGATTTTTTTGGGTCAATCCAATTTTAAGGATAAGTTTCTTTCTAATGGTACCTGTTTCCAATACATGAAAGACGACAAGCTAACGTTTTCTGTAACATCTAGAACTAGAACTAGTTCACTTAGGATTGAATTTTTCCTGTGGAATCATCTTGGCTTCACTCTGTTCCATTGTGCCTCTCATACTTTTGTGAAACTTTTGCTTCATGTCAAAGGCCTTGAAGGGGTTTCTCTGCTTTCTTTCTATTAGTCAGTTTGAGCGATGAGCACAACGACCAGGCCTTCTTCTTCAGCGACAACCTCTGTCATCTTGGAAAACCCTATCTCTCAGTCACAACCGACTGAAAGATTAGTGCTTCGGTTGAACAGGAAGAAGAAGAAGGTCTCATGGAAAGACGGGACCGTGGATAACGAGTTCATGCAGAAGAAGAGTTCAAAGAAATGTTGTATCTTTCACAAACAGAAGCCCTTTGATGAGGATGACAGCGAAGATGAAGATAACAACAACCACCACCATCACCACGATCATGATCATGATCATAAACACTCCGAATCTGGTGATGCCTCTTCATCTAACGATTCTAAAGCAGTTGACTAGCCAATTGGTTTTTTTCACATCACTATATAGAGCTAAATTGAAGCCTTTTAATAGATCATGGAAGAACACTAATTCGTCTGAGGTTTTGGTTTTCATCATCTTCTCTTCTCCTCTACCTAAACCCTGGTTGGGCTTTATAGTATCTGTTACATGTAATTTCCATATCCTATTTGCACTGTAATGGCATTTTGCAATTAATGTTGATGATATTAACTACTTGAAAGCTCTATTGACAATTATGTGAGAGCATATTTTCAGATGATTGTTCATTGTTCAACAATCTATACATAATGTGATATGTCTCTTGGCAATTTCCATTCTTTTTAAAACAAACAAAATTCAAGAAGGAAACATAAACCTTAAGCTATGATATATCACGAAAAGAGTTGAGTGAGGATCATGTTTTTTTCAAAGAACTTAACCAAGACCTGAAGAAAAAATTACTCAGTAGTTGAAGTTGTTCACATACATCTGATCCAACTGGTGCCTCCAGATCCGCCGCCGTCAACCGTCGGTGTCTCCAGATCGGTAACCATCCTTCCCGATGGAACATCTTTGTGGGCTTTTCCCAATATCATCGGATCTGCATCAACCTTTATGCTCCGCTCTGTCCTCCGCTCTAATCCATCTGCTAGCTGCAAGAGCTTCTTCAGCGGAAAAATTTCAGAGGACCAAGCCTCTCCTCCCTCCCTCCGCTTCCGGCGATTGTTCAAAGTGGGCTTGGCCCAATATGCCTCTCATGGTTTTCAGCCCATTATCCTTTCTTTATGTTGGCCCATCCTCCAACTCAACGAAGATCAATTCCCTTGCCGATAACTTCTGCTACTTTGCCAAGAACACCTTGGATGTATTGGAGCTGATACATCTTTCAACTTCCTCCCTATGGGAGAGATCTTCTTTACCCTCCTCCTCTTTCGAGGAGCGAATCTTATCTCCACTTTCCCTCTCGATGAGAGGTGCTTCTTTATCGGCTTTAAAACCGAGGAAACTTACAAACTCGCTAACCGGCTTGTCATCTTGTGTTGAGGTCTGTATGGGGCCAGAAGATGCAACGGGAATCATTTCGATGAGATCCGACGGTATAAGAGGTTATTCAACGTCACAAGTTAAAGTGACTATTTCTGAGCTTTCTGGTCTTGCCGGTATTATGCTCAATCATTCTGGCTATGCCGTGAATTTTCTATTGACACATTCGAGTCTTGATTCAAATTCGTTGTCAACCTTTTTTAAGGATCTATCTTGTTTATCTTCTATTGCTTTTAAATTGTATTCTAGTTATCATAGAGGATGGTTAATTCCCTCTTTCTTATCTATGGATGTAATCGCAATGATTTAATGAATGAAAAAGAACGGTTGAACACAAAAAAACACCCTAGAGAGTTAGTCGAACTCCCGATTGGTGAGAATAAAAATGAAAATTTGAGTTTTAATTATGTGAAAAATAATATTGTGAAAAAATATTATTAGGAAAATAAATATATTTTTTCCAAAAACATATGTGTAAAGGAAACTTGTGTATAGGGGTGGGACGGATCGGATATTCAGGAAATTTTGGGATATACGGATCTGAGGTAGATCCGAGTTTTAACTATCCGAATCTGGATCCTGGACTTCCGATATCCGGATTTCAGATATCCGTCTAGATATTAAGATATACGCGGATATCCGGATATGAATCCGTAAAAATAATAAAAAATATTAAAATATTAAAAATAATGATAAAATTAAAAATCAATATAATATTTTGTAAAAAAAATATGTTATTATACAAAAATATTTAAATTTTATATAAATTATATATATATCTCAATATATTAATAATTTTATTAATAAAATATAAAGTTTTAATATATTTAAAGGATCTGGATCCGGTTTTGACGGATAACAAGATTTTACTATCCGGATCCGGATCCGACCCCCTCGGA